>WOVY01012216.1:0-82500 GCA_013436015.1 Rhipicephalus annulatus
TCACTTGAAACGGCTTCACGTTCTCCCATAATTGAGTGCCAAGTACTCTGAATTGTTAACACTTTTCTGAACACACAATTTTTGGCGCCATCGTGGCCTTGTGTTTTGTTTTCTTTCTTTATTTCATTAGGTAGCGACGGCTCATTGCTCTCTTATAGTTGAGTACCAAGTACTCAAGTTATTTAACACTTTTTTTTAAACACACAACTTTTCTTGGCATTCGTGCGATTCTACACACAGCCAAATCGCGTGCATACTACGCCAGTAAATATAGTTCCACAATAGCGCCCGTATTCTCAACATAAAATGTTTAAGTTCCTCTTTAATGTCAACGTGCACCTTTTTGAGACTGGGTGCAGCCCTCACCATTTTAATATTCGTATCTGCTTTAATTTATTTGATGCGACTTCACAGTTAAAAACTAGAAACACAAAATAACGTAGTAAACTATGTTACTCTATGCTAGACCGTCTTTCTTGGATACTCCAAAGCAGAAATTTTGGTCTCTTGTTCTAACTGCGCGCATGTTGTTTTGTAGCCCTATTTAGTAGAATGGCAAAAGTTTAGTTTCCTTCCGATGTGGCCAGCCATTTTGATCTGGTTTTTGCGTTAGTATACGTGCTAATAGTGTTCATAAAAAAACAAATATTACGTATATTATGGCAAAACATCAATACGGTGTCAGTAAATAGTGTGTTACTTTTATTTATAAAATGTAGATACGTACTTATGGAGACTGCAGTGCTTATTTCGCGGCGCTGACAATGTGACACTACGACCCTCCCCCCCCCCCGCCCAAAAAAAAAATAACGGATGTTTCCTACGTTTCACTAAAGTTGCATGGTGCTGCCACGTACCGGTGAATTGTTTCTCTAGAAAAGCTTTGTTTTCTTATATTACTGCGAGATGGCACGCTAGTCTCACGCAGCGCGTATTCGCCAATTTTCTCGTACAGAATATCAGATAAACCACTTATTCTTTCTCGCAAGACAGAAGAATATCATCTTTGACGACCTTTGTTAGCGAAGAATGCAGACACGCCACCAATTTTTTGCGTGTACCTCAAACGGTAAGCGGCGTCTGCCTCCACATGAAACGCTAATGGTGCGCCCCCGTCACTTTTTACAGCGTTAGGAGAGGCGCGCCAAATCGACTACTTCGCGTAGGGCCAAATGTGCAGAAGCTCTGCCCCCTTAGCTTTCCCTTCAGTGTCAGGAAACTTTGTCGCCGTGTACCGGCGTCCACACTTATTGTCACACCCCCTACTACACATCTGTGCAAGAACACCCTGCGAAGTCCGTCGTACACCTGTCCGTCAATCCGTCCGCGCCTTCGTCTGTGCGTCCATCCGTCCATATGTCCGTTATTTACACTAGTCAGTGACTCATCGCAAACTTTATGGACCTTAGGACCTAGTTTCGCCCAATCGTCGTCATTTACTTCGTGGAGATGCGTGCATTTTTTTTCTTTCACGTACAATGCCGCGGCTGCCACCATCTTCGAAATCTGGAACTCATAACGAACATGTCCTGAAAAACATTTAAGAATCGCAGAGCCGATGCTCCGCTAGTTCATGCATTTCTCGCAGTCGGGAGAAGCTTGAATTTCACTTTGACCATTGGTACTTCATGTACCAATGTCGAGAATCTCTTTGTCGAGTTCCGCGTTTTAACGTGCAAAAACCAAAATATACACTCTTAGAAAAAAAGGTAGTAAACGCCAGTTAGTAAACGCGTGTGTTTACTAGTTTCTGGAGTATTTTACTACCTTCGCGGCATACTTTTACTAGCCACCAGCAAGTACAGCTAGTAACTTTAGCCGTGACTAACCAGGGAACCTTTCTTAGTGTTTTAAAACTGAGCAACTACTAAGCCACCTACGTTGCCAGATCTTTCGTAGATTCCGCAGTACATTTTGCCGTAATGGTAACATCGTAAGGGATATTTAGGCAAGCTTTATTTATTTACAACATTGGAATAGAAGTTTCGTGCTGTGTAATGGCACACACATAAGTAAATAGAAGGGGACACGATAATGCATAGAAAACAGCAATTATAAACTCGGTGACTGCTAACCAGTACGTGGTGTGTGGTCCCAAAGCAGGGGCATATATAGTCTTGAAGCTGCTACTACAGCAGAAAATTCTACTATGTCAAGTCTTGCAGAATTACTTGTGCATGTGTTCTCGTAATCCGCTCATATGAGTTCTCATACACATATGAGCATATAATCATGTACGAAAATCATGTGCTCGTATGAAGTTATATGAGCAATATGCTTATATGAGATTCATATATAATCATACATATGTGAACCTGATTTGACCATATGATCATGTCGTTGGTGTGTGTGTGTGTGTTAGTATGTTAGTGTGATGCGCACTTACCCCGGTATAGTTACATGACGTAATTAAAAGCCATTATTAATTTACGAGGGCCATTGCAATTTATTATTTATCCTGTACTTTTGTAATAGAATCACATTGATATGGCCACGCACATGAGCATTTTACAAAATAGGCGTAAACCTTCATTTGCGGGGTTACTAACGACTTAGTAATGAACTAGCAACTCGAGTCAGCACTATTCACTCTCTAACTAGGTGGTAGTTTTCACTACACAACGGTGAAGTGCTTTTAACCAGCCATGTAATATTTAGGCTAGTGCTCGTTACGAGCCTAACGAGGTAGCGCCTTTCACTAGGGTTACATTTACTAGCGGCATTTACTAGCTTGTTAGTGGATTCTGTGACAAGTAACGGGATATCATTTAGTTAGTGAATATACCGATCTTTTTTCTAAGAGTGTGCCATGCATTTTATCGTAGAGACTCCACAATTACTCAATTTTATAGTGGAGTCTCCACAATTCCACAACACGGGGCTCTTCAATGCGAATAAGAATTGAAGTACGCCAGCGTTACATGCATTTCATCCACGCTGAAACGCAAACCTCCTGACCGGGGTTCGACCCCACGTTTTGGTGCTTACCTACCCAATGCCATAATCACTTATTTGACACGGAGTGTTTTTATCTATCGATAGTGTTGTGTTTGAGCACGAAGTGATCGCAAGGGGGAAAAAGAAGATTGTAATGTGGAAAAAAGTGCAGAAAACCATCGAGGAATAACAGAACTAGAAAGCAGAAAAAAATTCTTTAGCCTTTCAGAGTTTTTATCGCACTTTACTAGATTTAACGTCGTCTCTTTACAATCAAACGCAGACTACTTACAAACTTTGTAATGTGCAATGTATTCAAGATCTTTCATTGCCCTAGTCCACTTCAACGAGTGTTAACAGTAGCAGTCTTTTCTTTTTTTGTTCTCTCTTTTTTTAGGAGCCTGGTCAGCAAGCTTCTACTGACCATGCCTAGTCCGGCGTAGACGTAGGCAGCTGGCGTGTACGCTTGTATTGCCGGTGTACACTCCTTCGTTTGCCGTCCAAGGCAGCGATTCCACAAATGCTCCCTAGAGGACGACGCGCCGCAACCCAGACCGTTAAATCACTAAATAGCCACTAAACAAATTGAGAAAGTAATCACGGAGGGTAATAAGACAGTGTGGACATACACGAATCTAATTAGACTCTTTGAGCTAGAGCTTGCTAAGACGTGTGAGAAGTCACCCCGGAAAAGAAGACATAAACCAAAAGTTGGTGGGATGAGGAAGTTAAGAGAGCCACAGCAAAACGTAAGGAAGCCTCTAGGGGAACACAGACATGCTAAGCAGGCCGGGGTGAACCCCAGATGATGTTGAAAGAAAATGGGAAACCTTTCTAAGCTGTAGAAGGGATGCTCCCTTCTGATCAATGAAAAAATTAGAAGAAAGGGAGCTCAGTGGCTGCAAAAGTACATAAAAAAGATAGAAAGGCAGCTGCGAAATTTTGGACCATCTAAACTCTCCCTAGGAAATGAGACGAGCCTAGAGCAGAGTTTTATAACTACAGCCCAAGGTGCTAGGCTAGATGGGACGAAGCTATTGAATATATAAGAACAAGGGTGACAGAAAAATTTCAACAAAGAAGTATCTTATGCACCACAATAGACAAGGACGAAGTCAAGTGGTGCCATGGCTCCATTTTCACAACGAGAGTGGGAAAGGGCGGAGAAAGGGTTCCTAGTAGTACATCCACAGGCCCAGATGGCATTCCAATTATGCTGATAAAGACATTAGGTCCGAAGTCTAAGCAGGCTTTGAGAGAGGCAGTGAGCGAAATAATAAATCGATGGTGAAGTTCCGATGGATGGAAACTTAGCAGGATGAGCATGATCTATAAAGGAAGGGGGACAAAGCTGACATAAAACAACTACCGTCCTATAACAGTGACATCAGTGGTCTACAGGCTGGCGATGCAGATTATAAAGGAAAGAGTGCAGGCATGGATAGAGGATGAGGGTGTGCTGGGGGAACTGCAGAATGAGTTTCGCAAACACAGGAGGTTGGAGGAGAATCTGTTCTCACTAACGCAGTGTATCGAAATAGCAGAAAAGGAACACAGGCCCCTGTGGCTAGCATTTTTGGATATCAAGGGAGCGTACGATAGCGTGGTTCAAGAGGAATTGTGGGGAATACTGGACACACTAGGCGTGGAACATGTAGTCACTAATCTTTTAAAGGGTATCTATAAAGGTAACAAGGTAGTTATAAAGTGGGAAAAAGAGGTATCCAAGCCTGCAGAGATAAAACGGGGGCTTAGGCAGGGGTGTCACCCTCGTTATTCATGATGTACGTACAAGGATTAGAGGTCAAATCAGAGGGAAGTGGACTTGGCTTCAACCTCTCTTTCGTCAAACAAGGAAAACTCATTGAACAGGCACTACCAGCATTGGTGTACGCAGACGATATAGTGCTATTGGCCGACAACAAGGAAGATTTGCAGAGATTGATGGACATCTGTGGTAATGAGGGAGATAGGATAGATTTCAGATTCAGTAAGGAAAAATCGGCAGTCATGGTTTTTAATGATAATGAAGGTAGTGAGCTTAGAATACAGAAGGTCACGCTAGAGATAACAGATCAATACAAATATCTGGGCGTATGGATAAGCAATGGCATTGAGTACCTAAGGGAACACGAAATATACGTGACGACTAAAGGTAACAGGAATGCAGCAGTGATGAAAAACAGGGCACTGTGGAATTACAAAAGGTATGATGTTGTGAGAGGAATATAAAAAGGGGTGATTGTTCTCGGTCTGACGTTCGGCAATGTGGTCTTGTGGATGAGATCAAAAGTTCAAGCAAGATTAGAAATTAAGCAACGTGGAATAGGTAGGCTTGCCTTAGGAGCTCACGGGAATACACAAAATTAGGGAGTACAAGGTGATATGGGATGAACATCATTTTAGGGCAGCGAAGCTAGCAGCAAGATAAAATTTGAGAAGCGATTGAGAGAAATGGGGGAGGAGCGTTGAGCTAGGAAGGTATTCAGCTACTTGTACATGAAGAATGTAAATACAAAATGGAGGAAGTGAACCAGAAAATTGACTTGCAAATACTTGGAAAACAGCAGAGGGCCAAGCCAAAAAGAATTATTGGTTAAGAAGAAGGTGAAGGAAGCTGAAACCGATATGTGGAGAATTGGCATGATTAAGAAAGAAGTCCGCACTAGAGATCCATCGAACTTTTAAGCAGGAAATTTCCAAAGACAGGATCTATGACAATACTCGGGGTAGTTCTCTACTGTTAGGTCAGGACGGGAGTATTGCGAACCAAGACAGGTCGGGCCAAATACGAAGGGCTAGACGCGGTATGCTGTGCATGTGGAGAGGAGGAGGAAACTGCCGAACACTTGATAATGTTCTGTAAAGGGCTTCACCCTATAGTTCAGGATGATGGCACAGAGTTTTTCAAAGCACTGGGGTTTAGGGACAGGGATGGCAAAATAGAGTTTAAGCGGGTAGAATTAACTAGAAAGAGGATATCTGATTGGTGGCTAAAGTCAAGACACGAGTGAAAATTAAACCCTTCACTGCAAAGTACGAGTCGTCAAGCTCACTATTCAAAGAAAAAAACGATTCTAATGTTTTGGTTCACTAACTATTACGGCTTGGTGGCGTTAGTCGCCGCCCTATCTAAAGGGTACAACCATATCCATCCATCCATCCATCGTTAGGGAGCCTGCATGTGCGCGCTGGTGGCGGTGCGGCGCGCTGTTGATTTGATGCTCTTTAACCATCTGATGTCCTTTAACTAGCGCTGACATCCCACAGTACATGGGCGTTTAGCATTTCGCCTTCATTGAAATGCGACCGCCGTAGCCGAGGCCGAACTTGCGAATTTCAGGTGAGCATCCGAAGACTGCAACCACTCTGCCACCACGGCAAAAGTGTTCACTATTGTAGCCTCTGCGATTACGTTTCAGAGCCCACTTGCCGATCATAATGACTACTTACGAGCATGCATTAAATACTACACACGGTGGTGATCCACCATTGTGTGATAAATGTGGTAAGGCATTAACAGTTCTTCACGTTTTAATTCAATGTAAACATTTAGACACTCTAAGAAGACAACACTTCCCACTATTCTACCGACAACATATACCTTTACACCCTGGAATGTTCGTCGGTAGGGAACCGCTTTTTAGTCACAAATCATTATTAGCGTTTTTAAAGGAAATTCATAAGTTTCATATCATATACCCGGGCATACCGTAGCACGACCTCTCTAGAGAGGTTTTTGCTGCGGTGGCTACACAGGAAAGCACTTGCCTCACGGCCCTTGCACGCAAGGGTACTAACGTGTGAGGTACTTGTGCTAATGCCATACATGTCCACCATCGTTTTTCATTATCACCAACTTTTGTCACCTATTCACACCATGCACACCTTTCACGGCATAGTCATGATTTTATTACTTGTATGTTTTTACCCGCTTTACTGCGAGGAATTTTATGGCCCTTATACAGCCGCTAATCACAACCATTGTCCACATTCCTGTCTCATGAACTGGCGCTCTTTGGCCATCAAATGGCCCTTGCCCCGAAAAACACTATATATCATCATCATTAAATACTACACGAGTATTTAGCGTAGGCTCGGAACAAATGAGCCTCGGATCGCCCGTTGATATCCAAGTCTCGTTGCTGCGTACTTCACTAGCTATGCCTCTCTGCGCAGGTGGCCTACCCATTAATTCCTTCTTTTTTTCGGGTGTCATACGGACACGTGTTCTTACTATTTCTGGAATAAAAGGATGGGGAAAGAACAGGGCGCACTCGTTATCAGCAGCTGCCCACACAATCTAATGGCTTTAGGTATTTTGCCTTTCGCAACATTCCTCGCTCCGGACCCCGGTGGTGCTGTTGTGCAACTCATATAGCTTTTGCTATCTCTCCGCTAGGTTTCGCATGTCTACTCCTTGCATGTTGCAAGAGCGGCCAGAGAAATAACTTCGAAAAGATGAAAAACACGTGATTCCTTCCCGTAGTTGCTACCCACTTTACGACAACCCAAATTTTACAAGCTATTCTTTTCATTTCATTCCTCATTATTTTTTTCCCTGTTATCCCTCTTTTGGACATGGATTGAGAGAGCTATTGCGTGTCGGTAACTGCGTGGCCCGCTTTGAAGCCTAGGATAAATAATACTTTTGTAGACGAACATTGAAGTCCCATCACTAATACTGCCTATTCGTTCTGACTGCATTTAAGCTTGCCCCGCCGCGGTGGTCTAATGGCTAAGGTACTCGCCTGCTGACCCACAGGTTGCGGGATCGGATCATGGCTGCGGCGCCTGCATTTTCGATGGAGGCGAAAATGCCGTAGACCCGTGTGCTCAGATATGGGTGCATGGTAAAGAACCCCAAGTGGTCGAAATTTCTGGAGCCCTCCATTACGGCGTCTTTCATAATCATATTGATACGGGGTGCTACGTAACAATATTCTGTTTTTGGGACGTTAATACCCACATATGAATCAATGATGTGATCAAGCTTGATTTTTCAATCCAAGCTATTGGCAAAAAAAGTCTTCAAACGCAGACATGTAACGTGATAAATGTGATTCCGCATGATGATTTTGTTACCACAAGATTATTTCAAACTGCACTGCGCCTGACAGATAGCAAAAAAAAGGAAAATTGGTAGATCCCACGTACAAGGAGATTCGATAATATGCGAAGCACAATTGAAAAAAAAAATTGCCCGCAGCTTCCATCGGGGGAACACTGAGGAGGATGCGGACCATATAATTGGTTAACGGGGTGTTAAAGTGCGACTTACTTGGGTCGATGGCTAAATTGATTAACGTGGTTGTGAAATGGGGTGTTAAATTGCGACTTACTTGGGTCGATGGCTAAATTGGTTAACGTGGTTGTAGGAGGGGGTGTTAAATGAGTGAACACGTACACACGTATGCGAAAGGGCGGCGCTGGTCGAAGGGACGTCGATCATTGTGTTTGTGGATTCGTTGGAATTCATTTCACCGCGACCTTGGACGTCGACGCGCCGTACAAACCAACCGACGAGCGGCAACTGAGCGAGCGAGCGCCGACCTTGAGTATATATACAGCACGACGGCGCATGCACTGTCAGCTGTTGAATGTTCTCGAAGCGCGACGCCACATGCGCGTCCACTGGAGAATCAGGAGAATTGTAGATGTCGAACGCGGTGTGTAGAGGAGGAAGGGTGCACAGATGGTGGAGGAGTGAAGCGCGCGCGGTGTGTAGAGGAGGAAGGGATGCACAGATGGTGGAAGAGTGGGCGACGGCGCGACGGCGCATGCGCGCGCGTCAGCTGTCGAATGTTCGAGAAGCGGTGTGGACGGCGCGGACGACGCGGACGGCGCACTACAAGGCGCGAGTATAAGATGCTCCGCATCTAAAATGATATGCGACTTTGAAATCAGCACAACCTTATGAGGTGGACGTAAATGATGCTGCACATGACTTCCATGTCATGGTTATCATGTTTGAATGTGTCGCTTACTTATCAGGTTTGAAGGTGTCGTTCACCTTCGTCATATATTCACACCACGTGACACCAATTTTAGTATATGTGGAGCTAGCGAAACGACCATGAGCACGCTATGAGCATGGTATGTTGTCATGTTCTTACATGACGGGCGTGTCAGGATTATCAGGTTTGCACCAGTCATATACCTTCGTCATCCATTGACGTCACGCAACACCAAAGTTGGTATATGTGGAGTTAGCAAAACGGCCGCGAGGGCATCATGAAGGGCCAAATATACTTCAATGTAGCGTTGACGCGCGCGCACGCTGGGCACGGAGACGCTACGTTAGCATAATGCGAACACTCTGTCTCACGCCAGGCGCGTCCATCAGCGCGGCCCTACAGCATCCGGCGCGAAATGTGACATGCTGCGTTTCACGCCGGTTGCCTGAAACACAGCGTGTGTACAGTGAGCTGAAGAAGATGCATGACTGCCTTTCCGACTGCAGAAATTAAACGGCGGCAGCGATTTTGTGTAGTCATCACTTGGTCACCACAACACGTGCAGTGAACGATCAACATCCGTGATACAGGCAACAACAACAACAGACCATAACAGAGCGAAAATCAAACGAATCCGCCGTCCAGCTACTGTGGTTGAGAGTAGTTTTTTTTAACTTTGGCGCGTGCTTTTATGTCATCAGACCAGTGATAAGTTGATATAGTAAAGAATAAGATATTTACAAATAATAAAAGTTGCGTGTAGAATAGTTAACAGTCATCTTGCTAAAAGTCCCTGGCGTCGAGTCAACTCATTCAGTCCGAAATTGAAGGGTAATGTGTTTGGGGAACTCATTCGGCCGAAAATGTCATTTTCATTAAATGGCATTATTTTCCTCGCGTGACAGCAAACAAACTACATTAAAAACGAATGAAAACTTTAAAAGGCATTATAGTTGCCGTGTGACAGGGGTATTAAGCGTAAATCACCTGTGACACAAACCCGCATGCCGGTGGCACATACGCGCCCGCTAGTATTTGCCGCTGTCTGCCGGGAAGTGTTTGACGACGTACGCGACGGTATTGTGACATTATCCGTGTCTTCCCCAGCAAGTCGTATACGTCAAACCATGTCACCCTCCCATACTAATTTTGGTTGACGCCACAATGTGGGGGTGATCCCGAGAGAACTCAGACGTAGATAGATAGATAGATAGATAGATAGATAGATAGATAGATAGATAGATAGATAGATAGATAGATAGATAGATGCTAAAAGAGTTTGCAGTACGCAAGGAATTGCTTCGCGTGAAAAATCGAGCACTTTTACAACCACTAATAGGCTTTAGAGCATTTATATGCAGTTCGGGAAACAAAGGAGCTAAACTGGGGATTCATACAGACGATAAAGAAACAAAAAAGGAAAAGAGGTCAACGCATAACTAAGGACTTGCCGTGATTGGTGCATGCTCTCGACAAATATCTGCGCGTGCCCTGCAATATTGGGACAGGTTCGGTAGTGGTTTAACGTTAACTAGGGTGAGAAAGATCGAAAGGGGCAAAAAAATCGGCACAACCATGATGTTCTATCCGGCCAATATGCAATAAAAAATCTGCCGTCTAGAAGACCACGTTGAAAATTGCCTAAAAATAAAGTGGCGGCAGAACGGATGTGTTTTTCACGACAATGGTGCAGCACGTTGTCTGCAATTCGTGGTCACCCAACATGGCAGAGGGAAAACAAAAAAGCATTCTCAGCCTCTCTCCCAACTGCGCTCGGCGTTCAATCACCGCGTTTCGTTCGCCCGATGTGTCGCATCATCCGTCTAAGTCACTCTCCATCAGCTCCCAACGGGCGAGCATGGGACGCCGAGCGTCAAAACAAGGGCAATGAGAGGGAACAGTACGGGAGCAAAAACAAGAGACAACCGAGGATGAAAGGAAGAAACGATGAGACGAGAAAAGAAGGGGGATAGAGAGACGCTAGCGTCTGTCGTTTTCGACCCGTGAGCACAACAATATATATAAATGAAACTACGTCTACACTGCTCCAAGCTGAGCGCTGAAGCAGCGAGCCCGACGCTAGCAAAAGACCCCACCTCGCGCGTCAGACAGGTAGCCGATCGAGAGGAAACAAAGCCACACCGTTTCGTGGACACACACACCGGCTGGCGATAACAACAAAAATGCGTCTACGGGATAAGCGTGGTACCTAAGTAATAATAAAAGGTTAGATGGCGGATATGAAGGGAGAGGGGAAGTTTTAGGGGAATGTGAAAGGGGAGAAGGGTGATTGGACCAGGAGGGGAAGAGAATTATCAGAAGCCTGAAGACGGGAAGCGAGGTTGAGGGAGTGGTGTGGAAGGCATGGAAGGGGTGTCACAAGGAAGGGGGGGAGGTTTAGGGGGGATACCGATTGCCTCCATCTTTTTCCGCTCCACGGGGCGCTTTCCTAATCACCGATTCCGTGCGGCCTGCCGAGGAAGCCGGCGCGCAAATCGATAACAGGGGCGCACTGCAGGCTGAAGCTGCAGCCTCCGCCATCCCTCTGGCCACTGCCAGAAAATTTGCCCAGGTGGCGCTGCAAGCCTCGTGACTACAAATACAAATATCTGGGCGTATGGATAAGCAATGGGACCGAGTACCTGAGGGAACACGAAATATACGTGACGACTAAAGGTAACAGGAATGCAGCAGTGATGAAAAATAGGGCACTGTGGAATTACAATAGGTATGATGTTGTGAGAGGAATATGGAAAGGGGTCATGGTTCCTGGGCTGACGTTTGGCAATGCGGTCTTGTGCATGAGATCAGAAGTTCAAGCAAGATTAGAAATTAAGCAACGTGGAATAGGTAGGCTTGCTTTAGGAGGTCACGGGAATACACCAAATCAGGGAGTACAAGGTGATATGGGATGGACATCATTTGAGGGCAGGGAAGCTAGCAGCAAGATAAAATTTGAGAAGCGATTGAGAGAAATGGGGGAGGAGCGTTGGGCTAGGAAGGTTTTCAGCTACTTGTACATGAAGAATGTCGATACAAAATGGAGGAAGCGAACGAGGAAATTGACTGGTAAATACTTAGAAAACAGCGGGTGGCCAAACCAAAAAGAACTATCGGTTAAGAAGAAAGTGAAGGAAACGGAGACTGACATGTGGAGAATGGGCATGATTAAGAAGTCCGCACTAGAGATCTATCGAACTTTTAAGCAGGAAATCGCCAAGGAAAGGATCTATGATAATACTCGGGGTAGTTCTCTGCTGTTTGAGGTCAGGACGGGAGTACTGCGAACCAATACATATCGGGCCAAATATGAAGGGGTAGACACAGTATGCGGTGCGTGTGGAGAGGAAGAAGAAACTGCCGAACACTTGATAATGTTCTGTAAAGGGCTTCACCCTATAGTTCAGGATGATGGTGCAGAGTTTTTCAAAGCACTGGGGTTTAGGGACCGGGAGGGCGAAATAGACTTTAAGCAGGTAGACTTAACTAGAAGGAGGTTATCTGATTGGTGGCTAAAGTCAAGGCACGAGTGAAAATAAACTCTTCACTGCAAAGTAAGAATCCTGAAACTCATTTTTTAAAGAAATAAAAATAAATCTAGTTTTTGGTTCATTGAGTATTACGGCTTGGTGGCGCTAGCCACCGCCCGATCTAAAGGGTACAGCCATATCCATCCATCCATCCATCCATCCATCCATCCATCCATCCATCCATCCATCCATCCATCCATCCATCCATCCATCCATCCATCCATCCATCCATCCATCCATCCATCCATCCATCCATCCATCCATCCATCCATCCATCCATCCATCCATCCATCCATCCATCCATCCATCCATCCATCCATCCATCCATCCATCCATCCATCCATCCATCCATCCATCCATCCATCCATCCATCCATCCATCCTCCATCCATCCATCCATCCATCCATCCATCCATCCATCCATCCATCCATCCATCCATCCATCCATCCATCCATCCATCCATCCATCCATCCATCCATCCATCCATCCATCCATCCATCCATCCATCCATCCATCCATCCATCCATCCATCCATCCATCCATCCATCCATCCATCCATCCATCCATCCATCCATCCATCCATCCATCCATCCATCCATCCATCCATCCATCCATCCATCCATCCATCCATCCATCCATCCATCCATCCATCCATCCATCCATCCATCCATCCATCCATCCATCCATCCATCCATCCATCCATCCATCCATCCATCCATCCATCCATCCATCCATCCATCCATCCATCCATCCATCCATCCATCCATCCATCCATCCATCCATCCATCCATCCATCCATCCATCCATCCATCCATCCATCCATCCATCCATCCATCCATCCATCCATCCATCCATCCATCCTACAGCGTGCCAGCGGCCGGCTTCGAAAGTGCGCGATGACTACCACGCCGCAGATGACGGCTAAAATAAAGTAGCACTCGCGACAGGCTTGAATACCATTGTCCCTCTTTTACCTCAACTTCGTCCTGCCAGACTACCCCTTACCATCTATTTCGCTGTTCTCTATTTACCGTCCTGAACAACTACTTCTCTCTCTCCATTTCCCACTGCTTCCACTTTCCACGCAGACACTCCAGCGCACCCCCTTGCTTTCACGGGGTCCATCATTCCTGATGTCACATTGTTTTGTTCCTATACTGTTGTTGTGACTTGCCAAGAAGCGGGTAGCTTTCCGTATGTAAACGACATCCACTTCTGAATATCGGCTAAAACGCTCGAAGAGAGCGCGCGCACTCTCTGTTTTCCCACGCGTAAGTCGCCGCGTGTGAACCTATATGGAATGCCAAGATTTGCTGCCGCTGGCGCGGGCTTTGCCGAGCGCCGTGACTGAGGCACGGTTTTGTAGAACGCCGTCACCCGCGCATTATATCTGAGTGGAGCACTCGTTTGAGAGATCTGGGAAAGCAAGGAACGACGACGTCGTTAAGAGAGCGCGTGCTCGGAAGTGGCTTGGGCGAATATCGAGGCACTTAAATCACTCGCGTACAAGGCACCGTACTTCCGGAATCATTCGCTCGGACTGCGCGTTCACTTAAAGAAATGCGGGCGGTTAAGCAGCCGAACGATGAAGGAAGACTGGCACTTAGCAGTGGGATTGTACGTTCGCGCTGTTTTATTATTATGTTCGACGGAATGGCAATGGGCTATACACGTGCGTCTGGTTTATTCATGTTCGAATATGAGTGCGCAGGCATCGTCGTGTGACACGTGCAATGCGCCATAATATCTGACCAGAACTGCTAAGGCAATAAAAAGAAAACGGAAGATAATGTTATCGAATCTTTGAAGTATCATAGTGTTGTCGAAAGTGCGGTTGCTTAGCTATGGTAGGCGCTTTCCGGGGCAGCTTGCCTTAGGCAGGCTTGTTGTCGGGAAAGCAATCGCGTTATTACGACTAATAAAGCGTTTTAAAACAGCGAAAGAACAACCAGTCTTCACGATGCAAATAGCGTAACAAGTGGTTCGTCCAATGCCCCAACCCATTACAAAAGCTTGTTCTTGTTTCCCTATTAACTGTGGCTCATATCCACTTGAGCCACAATTTCTCATCGTCGACAGCCACTGCCTGAACAATTGGTGCAAACTTCTTTGCAAGTGTTTAGCGGATACGTCGCTTCTCAGAAGACTGACGAAAAATAGCATAGCGAATGTTGACCTACTACCCAAAAGTTTATTATTAATGCCCTGGGTATCAAGCAAGTGAACTTGCAGTATAGTTACCCTATGAGTGTTTTGAAAAGGCTCTGAAAGGCAGCTCTTCTGGCTTTCGCTGTGAATGTGCTTCGCTTCCGCACAGGCAGGGCATTTTATTTTTTTTTATGTACACACTCCTTGCCTTAGCGAGAACTCCCTCTCTTCGCAACATTTCTTTTTAACATCTATCATTCCCCTCACCCCTTTCCCCAGCACAGGGTAGCCAGCCGGTCTAAGAACTGGCTAACCTCCCTGTCTTTCCGCTTAAACTTTCTTCCTCCTCCTCCTCCTTAGGTTACTTTTTTTTCTTTAACATGACTGACTTTTCAAAGAGGTCAGGCGACTACTTTTTAAGGTTTTTTCCGCTACGAAACACTGCTTGAAATATGCTTAAATGTTCTCTGTCTGGGCTGAAAGTTATGCACTTGTAGCGCCTGCTGTACCTCTATTTGGTATACATAGCTACATTTTTAATTCAGTGGCGCAGATACTAATAAACGAACCTGAACACAAAACGCGGAGAAGTGCGCATTCGCAAAAAAAAGGGGGAGGAAGGGGGGGGGGGTCTCGACATTAACACATATTCAACAACATGAAATTGTTAGTTATTTTTTGTTAAATATCCGTATGTAACCTAACCAAAACACCCGATTAGCCAATGCTGAGAGAATGCGATCGCGAAAGACACGCAACACCGAAGTCAAAACTTTTTCAAAACGAGCAAGTGGTACTCACCGCCATAATTTGGCCTCACCCTCTTGTCGTACCCACGTGTAAAGAAGGCATTCAGAATCTGCGTGATGTTTTGTCCACGTTGCGTTTGTCTGCAAAAGCAGAATGAAAAAGGAAAAGAAGGCACAAGCAACGTCAGGAGGAGCATAACAAGTACGATAAGGAAGCACAGTTGCGATTCGATAGTGCACACTCTACACTCGCAGGGAAAGAGAAGATATGTAATCAGCACAGATCAAAAGCACGAAGCTTAAGATAAAGCGGGTGCTAAAGCTTCAAAAACTACGAAACGTGAGTAAACTTTGAATTTACCTGCAAGCTGCGACTGTATTCGGTCGAGATGCACAGTACATCTTGTCAGCGCAATAATAAATTCTTTCTTGTGCGTATAGGTTAGCCAACCGAGCATGTGCCTGGTTAACCTTCCTGCCTTCTCTACTGCTGTTTTTCCCCTTCCACCTTATTATTATTATTATTATTATTATTTTTGCGTCTCTTGGTCTCTAAACTTTTCACGTTAGTTGCACCTTCAGACTCGTTATTACTGCTTCAGCTATTTTGGAACAGCCTTCTTCACAAAGGTGTTGTTTCCCCACTAAGAGCGCCTTGATGTAATGGAAACCGCACAGGAAAATTATAACGCGGGAAAAAGATCAGCGAGCTTTGTACCAGTTTGATGAGTACATCTCAAAATGACAGGATTAGTAGTCAACAAACAGATCGTTGAACGCGCGAGATCTAGTGAAGCTTTTACGTGACACCCAATTGGTTACTTTGTTTTTGTCGTAATCAGTAGATGGTGAGTGGAATTTCAAATGAAGGAAGCAAGAAAAAGTAATGAGTATCGTGAAATACTTGCGCTGCTCAAGAGTAATTAGTTTCCAGATAACCTTCAAGTGACCGTTTTTGAAGGTAGGTTGCAACACTTCGTGCATTCGGCCCTCGAACATTACTCATATTATTCTATTTATGCCAGGCTCGTACAATCTCAAAGCCACAGCATCGATTTGATTGATATGTGTGGTTGAACGTCCCAACAACAACAACAAAAAAGACCATAGGATAGTACACCACAAAAACAAAAAGAAAACAACCAAATATTTTTTACATATCTGGTCTACTGAAATATCTCTTCTATTTGCTTGCGGTTGACCAGATAGGAGCTAACGCGAAGAATATTGGATTATTTTAAAAAGAGAGTGTACCCAAACTGTTTGCGTAACAGAAAACACTATTGTTTGCATAGTCCTGAGCCTGTTTTTGGTTTCTATGTTTTTTTTGGTTTACCTATCTTTGGTTCCTATATTTACAAATATATCTGTCTTTTACCGCAGGTTGGTTGCAGGGTACTACGTTCTAAGAAGATACAATTGGCCAGATGTAAAATTTGTATACATATAGATGTGTGTGTGTGTACGTCAAGCGCGTACATAAGGTGTAAGAGTGCACTCTGTTCGGCAATTTACTGCCAAACACATTTTTTAACACACGTGTTCTGTAATTATGCGACTTTTTATTTATACACGCAACCCGTGTTTTATATGATACGCGTGTTAGGTATCATTGGTGTACCTATGGTGATAGCAGTCTGAATTATCGTAAGTGAGCTATGCACATAGTAACGCAGCGTTGTATTTGTGTACTTGGCTTCTCTGTCTGTTCATCGTGCGGAACAAGAAGCAGTTTACACTTCACTATCTACAAAACTTTTTTGAATTGTTTCAATATAAATACCTTTGGAGATATAACATTTTTCCCCAGGAGAATTGAGATTCGCGGTGGCACCAGGCGAACTAATTAATGTCCATTGTTGACACTCGCGCAATATCGAGGTGCCTACTGTGAGTAAGGAACTTGATTATTTTCCATCGGCAGCCGCACTCGGAGAGTGCAAACAAGAAACCGGAAACAGAGAATTGTTCGCGGAAACTTCGCCTGCCACTTCCACTTTCACTAGCGTTGGAAATTCATTCGTATTTTACTTGGCAGCGCACGTCGCTTCCTGCGTACTTTATTTTTTTCCCGTTCCCGGCCCATCTTTCAAGAACTGGCAATTTTGTTGAGTGCCAATGTGTAGCTGCATATCTGCCCCGATATTTGACGACAGGAGCACCCCGCCGTTCTGCCTATTCACGTTCGACTATCAGTTCTTGGCCAGATTTGTAATAAATTTCGCGTCAAGCGTGTGTTTAAGAAGGGACATTACAGCAGGCTCCACAAGCTGACGTGACCTTTCACCACCGTCAATGCATCGGTTAAAGCGTTCGTTTGTCTTATCATGCTGCCAATTTCGCTTCGGGGTATCCTCGCATTGTCTTTCAATAAAAATGGATAGAATAGTGAAATTTCGTCCACCACGGTGGGGCAGTAGTTATGGTGCTCAGCTGCCAACCCGAAGGACGCCGGTTCGATTCCGGCTACGGCAGTGGTACTTTGATGAAGGCAAGATGGATTAAGCTCGTGTACTGTGCCACGTCAGCGCACGTTAGAAAAAGCACCAGATTGTAGAAATTTGCGGAGCCGTCGACTACGGCATCTCTCATAATCATATCATGGTTTTGGGACGTGAAACTCCAGATAATATCATTCACAGAGAGCCTTCTATTTAGTAACACATCACTGCAATCAGCAAGATGAAAACTGTAACATCATTGAAGCAATGTAACATCCCGGAAAAGTTCTCGCGAATTAAAACGCGAATGTTTAAGACTAATAAATGCAAGTATTTCATTACCCTCGTCTACAGTGCGTGTTATGTCGGAGTTCTTGCTGGAACGCTCACGTAAGAGAAAACATTACTTTTAGAAGCAATATTTGTAGCAACGTGACGCCGTTAGCCCGAGCGACTCCTCGTTAAACGATGTCTTATTTCAGTTCATGAGTATCGTACATGTTTATTTCGAGAAGCACAATGCCACCACAATTGAACATAGTGCAAACACCCAAACACGTACACAAACACGCAAGTGCGCGTGCATTTACTTATTCATCTACTTGTGCACTCAATCCTCCCCCTCACCCAAATATGCACACAACACGTACACTTAGGTGTGCGCGCACGCGCACAAACTTTAAAAAGTGAAGGCACACCCACACACTCGCACATACGAAGCCAGACGTAACCACGCCCATGACTCATGAACACCGGTGCTTACGTATACGCGCAAGCACACGAATGCTATACCCTTTCTTAACCCTCACCACCCATTAAAGCAAAATCCAGTACAGACGTACACAAAATCTTAAAGAAGAACAGAGCAAAGCGCTTACGCACTAACTCAAGCAGAGCATGCGCTTACGAACTATGCTAAAACATAACTAAACGGAAGGCCAGCGAATGTGACGTCAAAGTCGATACATTTTGTGCTGAAAGACACCGATCGGAAAGCCAATCGTGATTTCCTTTTAGCGTCGTTAAACTAGGCTGGTTTGAAGATCGGTAGAAAACGGGAAAAAAAGCAGAAGGGGAAGCCTATACTATTTGCTTTCGCGGCGCCTTCTTCAGTGTTCAGAAATAGGAGAGGAGACGAAGCGAGATCTGCGGCGACGTGAATTGAATTTGCGCAAGCGTCGACAGCCATCACATCTTTTTTTTTCGGGCGTCGATTCGTTCAGAATTCATCGCCGCAGGAAATTAAATTTTTGCTGCTGAGACATGAATCTCTGTTCGCAAGAGAGCGCAAGATTCACGCCCAATATTTTTACTCCTAAAAAGAGAACAGTACCCATTTTATTTTGTGTTTTCGCCATCTTTTGGAATGGTTCTGCCACTTTTCGAAATTCTTGAGCATTATTAAACTAATTTGTCAACTTTGAGCATACAGTATTCTAGGAATGAATATAGAACGAAAAAAAGCGCACTTTTGAATGAAACTCGTGAGGACACTTCTTCGAAGTCTTGTCACATAGTCTTGTCACTAACTTTTGCGAAATCTGTATGACGATACATCCGTTTCGTTAGCGTAACCCTGTCGTCGTGTAACGTCATTAAAACGATGCCATGTTCATGACCTTGGACATATCTTTCGTCCTTTAAGATGAAGCTAAAAGCAATGTATAATTCGTACTTTATTGTAGCGCTTACACTCTCACAAATTTTCACGATTTATAGGGTTGTATATATAAGAAGGTGGAGGGGGGGGGGTTGTTCCCATATTATGCGAGTCGACGTGAAACCATGTCTGCTGCCTTTTAGGCAAGTGAACAGCTTTCTTTGACCTTCTTGACCTATGTTACTTTTTAGTGGTTTTGGGAACAAGGCAAAATAGATGGAAGGGACGAAATTGATGCGCTTTCTACGTTGATAGAAACCCGCCAATGCAAAGGTGTGGGTGTGTAGCGGAGCGGCCGAGTTGGGGGAGGGCTCGTTTGCTACCGTGCGATCACAGTAAAGTATTTTCGAGTTCGAACTAATTATCTTCCTTGATGAGACAATGTTGAGTTTTTTTTTAGTAGCGTAGTCATTCAAGCTGGCCGTAATTTGTGCGGCCGACGGGTATGCGCTCTGTGGTCTACGTGAAAACTATTGTCATTATAAGCAGGTGTATGCCACACTGAGTAGCTGAACCTTTCTCTTAATAGCTGAAATTTTCATCCACTTTAACGTACAAATATTAATCCCGTTACAATGCACGAACACAGTTCATCACACGCTGAATATTCAGTGTTGTTGGTTGAAGGTATGATTTTTTGCCATGTCGGACGTCACAACGAGGTGGCGCATGTTTGTCCTTTGTTGCAGGCCTAGAAAAAGATGCACATCAATGGGAAAAAAATGACTCACGTGCCGGCTAACCACGCTCCCCAAACTACATCTCTTAAAACTAACCTAGCCACACTCCCCAAGTTACAACTTTTAAAACTAAACTAACGCAATGCAACCTAACCTAACCCAACCTAACCACACTCCCCAAATTACAACATTTAAAACTGACCTAACCACGCTCCCCAAAAACAACTCTTAAAAACTAGCCTAGCCACACTCCCTAAACTAAAACTTCTAAATTTGACCTAACTTAATCACTAATAGCAGCCGAAATCTGCTGACATAAAAAAAAGTTAGTGAAGCGTGAACAACAAAAATGGGTTTCTTATTTCCGAAGCTGAGTTCACGTCACGTGATTTTATATTTAAAGGCTATTTCAATGAGAAATATTTGTGCTCTCCAGACCCTCTCACATTTAGCCAAAATTACGTGTTCACTTGTCTTTATACGTGGAACTAAACTGCCAATGTGACGAGCGATGCATCGCAATATTAGACAATTGACACGAATGTTTCAGTTGACCCAAGTTCCCAAGCTAAAGTTTATTAGTAACGGCTCCATAATTATTGATACGTTTAGTTGCACTGGGTCTAATTCTGTTGTTGGTAATAAACTCATCCTTCACGCATGGCTCACTGAAGAAATACGTAGAGTGCAGCTACAGAATTAGCTTGTGAGGTCATTCAAAAGTTCCTTCACGCATGGCTCCCTGAAGAAATACGTAGAGTGCAGCTACAGAATTAGCTTGTGAGGTCATTCAAAAGTTACGGACGGGTTTTTACAAAATGTGTATTGCAATGAAGGAAGTTCATCGCACACATGTCACACGGTTATTTTATTATTTAATGAAGTGGGCCCTATAACGAGCTGGCATGGCGGTATCAAGCTGCACCAGGCCAGCCTTTTATAGCGATTTCTTACATTATAGACTCTTATCATGTGAGCGTATCCAATTCCACGACAAAGTCGATGCTGTCAGTCTGAAACATTTACATGAAATAAAGTTACGAAGAAGCAACGTGGCAACAGGCTGCTAATTATCTTCTTCTCTTGTGCTCTGAAGCATTGTGATAAGGTCCTCCCTGCTTACCGAGTTACGTACGCAACTGAAGTGTTGCAAGTAGCCCAAATACTGTAACAAAGGCAGGCGTCCACGCGTGGTACAACCCTATCTCGTTTCTCCGGTGCAGGCTGTGCGGGAAATGAAAGCAACCAAAGAAGGCTACAAAACAAATGAGGAAGAATAAACAAAGAGGGAGTTTATATTAATGGCGTCGAAGATTGTTTGACAGGTTGCGTCAATGCGCATTTGTTGCGAGTGCTTCAGCGCACAGCCAGCTCCATACAGCAGCTGAAATACGAACTAAGCATGCGAAAAAAAAGAACAAAAGGTGAAAATGAAAGAAAAAAATGTTGCTTCGACGCTTGAGCATCGAGCTCAATGATGCCGAGGCAATCAGTTTTCGAATCTGGCAGCGAAACACGGAAGCCTCTAATTAATCAGCCGAGGCACGCAAGTCGTTCAGACCGAGGGCAAGACGCACTTACACCCACCCTTCTTTTCGCTCGCTATTCCCGTGATTTAGCCCCTACTCCAATGCGTACCACTACTATGCGCTTGTTTTGGTGTTCGCGTGTCGAGCCGTCGTTTTATCTCGTTTTACCCTTGGCCTCCAGTGTGCTTCTTCCTCTTTCGTCGGCAGTCTCTGGGCTCGGACCGCAACATACAGGGCTGAATCCTAATGCAATTATGCGGAATGGTTCGGAATTAATGACCTCACTCCTCAGGCAGCTGCCCTTTTGCCGGCACCTCGACCCTTCCTCTTCCGTCGTCTCGCCTTCTTGAGCGGCCAGCTTGGTGGAAGATCGCAGGCGGGTTGGATATAGGCGAAAAACCCCCTTTTCTCTAGTTTCCTGGTTTCTCTACCTCACTGGAGAGACTATAGCATTCTGAGAGGCCTAATAAGCCCGAAAACAAATATGTGCACTGAATTGGCCTTTGCTTGAACAGTTAGTGTTGTGTGCGCTGGCTTAGATCTCGACCCCCGAACGTGGCTTGGAAAGCAGATTTCGCCGGGGCCTCCTTGGTTCTGGGATCATCTTATATATATGATCTCCGCTGGGAGTGTAAACAAGTGGGGTAAGCAGTTCTCCATTCGAAGGCGAGGTTATTGGTTGTTGCGGAGCTTATACATTTTTCAGCCGCTACCCATTCTAACTCTTAGGAGAACTGTGCGTTGCGAGAAAAATCACTCTTCATCGTTCGCCGAACTTCGCTTACTGTACGTTGACGATGGGTAGAACCACTGGTATACACTTTCTGCAATTGCGCTTGTTTACTGCCAAAACTTTCGCATCTGGCGTACACTTGTACCAAAGAGATTGTGTACCTTTTTTACAAGTTGCCCGACACAGATATGAAAAAAGAACAAAAAAACAACACCAATGAGGCCTTAAATTATTGAAGTAGTCTGTTTTAAACTAGAAAACTGTATTTCCGATTCTTTTTCAATTTCACCTACATACATTACTTAATGATCTCTGGCTACTTTCTCACAAACGAAGACGAAGGTTGCTTAAACATTCATACAGTTCTTGCCGGCAAATTGTGGCGATGCTACAATAGCACGCCGAGTATTTGTGGTATGACTTAATGACGTGGTAGCCATTCTACAATGACGATAAACTGCACGGGAAATAATAGGGCACGTGACTCCATTCATGTGCAGCCTGAATACTACCGCTTTAAACTAATTCAAGACTTTCCACCACGCGTTGTTTTTTTAACCTTGTTTTCATTTGGTGACTGAAAATTCTGCGAATGAGTTGATTCTAGCTACCTAATTCATCAAGTCATTCGTCCGCTTCACGACATTTAAACTCACTGATTTTTGCTTCAACCAATTGGCCGATTCGTGGACACCTCGTTTAGCATTTGAAGCGGCATGACAGGGGAGGAACCCAATGAGAATGTTGAAGTTCTGGTTTGAAAACTATGTTTAAGCCCGACACTCTATTCAGGTAGAGTTTGTTCACATCCTGATGCTGCACCTATTTATTAGTGGGGTGTACAATTGTCACCAGACAACCATCAAGAACACTTTTTCTGTATCTTGCAGTTCCTACTTTTTGAAAAAAAAAACAAGTGAGAAAACGTAAAGGAACAAGAGCGGACACAGAGAATCTCTGCCAATGCGAGATGAATCCCAGAAAAAAAAACAACAAGTAACCAAATTTGTTGTATTGTCACAATAGTTTCTACAATAGTTTACACGTCACTATGCCGAGCCTGAAAATACCATTTCACTGTTGACATGCCTGCTACACATACGGAAATCCCGTTTTGACGAAACGATTTCTTAATTATACCACCTGATAGAAGATACAGAAAAGTCGGCCAGTATTAATGGGGAGAGAGAGAAATATTTTAATGGAGAGTTGGAGAAGTCTTCCTGGCTCTCCGGCTGACATACTACTCCAGCTGCCGGGTGATGACTATAATATATAGAGTGGTAAACGCATAATACATACAGTATTTATGGCAAGCGGGAAGTGAAAGAAAAGGGCAGGATACGCTGAGGGAAACGGAGGAAGAAAGAGCGACTTATTGGCCATCGCTCGCTATGGGCCAAATCACTGAAGGCTGCAATATACTCGCGCGTCTGCAATCCCGTTGAGAAGCGTGTCTCCACGACGACGGAATGTTATTAGCAGCGTGCGCGGTACAGGGACACCAAGGGAGAAGGGTTGAGTCTGCAGGTGTGAGACACAAGGCCCCAGCCACCCAGCTAGCTTGCACGGTGGTTGGAAAGACACAGCAATACCTCGCAAAGCGGCGGAACGCATCGCCGGGTAACGAACGGGTCATGCCAGGCAGAGGCTTGCTTCCGGAAGGCCCCGAGGTGGGAGATATTGCCACCCTGTCCTAAACACCCCCTCCTCCCCCTCCACACAAATACACACACACACACACACACACACACACACACACACACACACACACACACACACACACACACACACACACACACACACACACACACACACACACACACACACACACACACACACACACAAACACACACACACTTCACCAGCTTTTCATTAGTTTCTGTCATGCTCTCTTTCGACAAGGTCAGCAACAAGGCGTGATGCTCTGGCGGTTGAGCTCTCCTTATTAAACGACTGCGCGAAAATGTTTGCCTTTCGAACGAGCTGCCTCTTCGAGGCACTAGAAGTGTACACCTGCACCGCATCGAGTCCCGTAGCAGCAGGGAAGTTTACACCACAGGCAGCGTTGTCCGCAGTTGCAATAACTTTGTGAATTGCCACCAAATGCTAGAAATTAAATTTTATTTTTATGCTATAAAAAGCTACTAGAGTTACCTGTTTGTTTTAGTTATTACATATGGTGCGCCTCCAATGACACAGTCACATAAATCTTGTCGATCTTGAATATCGCTTCCCGCTAAATGTTTTTATTTGAGATAAAAAATAGTACAATACGCTTTCTGACCAAATAAGTCAATAAATAACCAAATAAAAACAAACAAGCAGATGATACCAGGCTTTTTTTTTAGTAAACGACTGTTTTACTCCCCCCCCCCTTAAGTCTCTTAACCTTCCTTCACTCCCTGTATCCAGCGTCTCCAACTTTCTCATTATTACTTTAAATGTTTCTACTCTCGATGACTTATCCACTATCAGATCCATTATCTGTTTCTGTTATCTCAACAAAAGGAAATAACCGCACAATTATGACATTGTTGTATACAGTGTTCATCTTGCATAGCCAGCTCAACAGTATACACGTTTTTATTTTCAATTGAATCCTCTAATATTGCTTTGACATTACTAACCTAGATAGGGGATGTAAATTTTCAAAAGTGCCGAGGCGCGAAAAAGAACAAAAAAAAACCGCATACCTTTGGCTCAGCGATAGTGATAGCGTGAAGGATCGCAATGCGACGCCATCAGACAAGTGATACTACAAAGCGATTACCGGGACGCAAAATTCACACATGTAAAACATAAAATATATCTCTGACAAAGAGAAGTGAGTTTGCCTCTATGAAAGAGCACTTATTTTGCTCTTCTTTTCTTTCACAAAAGAACAAAGATGTTAGAAATTGAAGTTTCCCGTGTGCCACCTGAAGCGAAGTTAGAACACTCAAATCTGAAATGCGGTTCAGAATATATTTTCGCCTAAGAAATCACACTCCGGTATCTGGAATCATATAAGGAGATTTTTTCGGGTGTAATGAGAAGTTGGCAATAATTAGAGTTTGGTTTACTAAAGGCTGTTTCCTGTCGAGAAGACGCGAACTTTGATGAAAAGCGAGCACCTAAATTGCCTGATTTGTCTCACCGGTTTCCTTGCGTGCTGCCGGCGCTCTATAGTGAGCCTAAAATAGCTTGGAAAAAAGACGCTTACAAGACTCATAGTCATGAATGAGTGAGAAAGAAGATATATAGCGAAGCAAACGTTACGGAAGTGAGAGAGAGGCGAAGCTGATTGAAAGAAGTTATGAAGTTGAAAAAAAAAACAAGAGCGAGACAGAGATAATAAAATGAGAGAAAGGCAAACAAGAGGGAAAAAAACGGCACTGAATTTTTTCACAAACACAAGAAAAGACGGACGATGACAGGCGCTGACTTACAATTTAGTTCGTCAAAATTTCAGCACTGTTTTTCTTCTTTGCACTATGAACGAACACGCCCAAGCCCTGTCCTCAGAAAGGCAGGGAAGTACACCGGCATTGTGGCATCCACTTCGCTACCCTACAATAAGTGGAGGAGATAGAAAATTCGAAAAAAAAGTGGAGAGCAGAGCAGGCGTGCGAAAATAAAGAAAAATGCGCAGAGTGCCAGTATTACAATCCCCCATTAACACAGCCACGAAAGAAGTGCAGCGAAAATTTGATTTTTGGTGCGAAGACTGTTGGGTACGGAGCTTTAATACTGACTGTTCCAACATGGTTCTTCTCAAGGTGGTCCAACGCAGCACCCAGAGGCAGTCTGCGTGCACTGTAGCGAGGACGGCGTTAAAGAACGTGTTCTAACGCTCGTTCGCTGCCACAGTGATTCCAAGCGGAGCGTTTACTGCCATGCCGGCTCCTTAATGTTTGGGCCAAGCTACAGCGAGCCAAGCATCGGTGCTTTAAGTCGAGTGAATCCAAACAGCTACCCAAGTCGACAATACAAAGCCAGTGACGTTCTGACTGGGGAGGTTTAGTGCTGATGTTATAATGCTGTGAAGGTGAAACAAAGCTCGCGGTGTCCAAAGCACGCCCGCTTATCTCAGTAGCAAAGAGTAAAAAGAACCTTCACAGTTATGCACCGGTGAGCACACGAGAATTAAACTTTCAAAAGACGTATCTCTCAAATATATCAGAAAGAATGATGAGTGGCTCTGTTTTTTTTTATGACGCATAAATAGTAACGACGACAACTTCTGAAGATGTGTCAAGGCGAAAGTAAAAAAAAAAGTCAGGAATTAAGGATCGACATGACAGTAAAGTCTTACTTGTGTGTATTTTCGTAGTATAACTCGGTAATTTTTCTTGTTTCTAGAGTAGTTAAGCCAGACAGACTGCTTTATTTCATTCTCAAGCACAATGGCTCACGAGTGTCTCACTGAATGCCTGTGTCATTTCCACCGCCTGCCCGTTTGTGCCGCTTCGGTCACACCTGCTGCTATATAACTGTCAAACAAGGCCTCTATATTGCAGTTTATTATTTACTACTGTACAGCTAGAATTTTGTGAATGTTTGCTCTAACACTTACTCAGCTTTGAGCACAGAACTCGCTAAGAAGTGGTGATAAAAAGATCAATATGTCAGCGTTTGTATCTCGAAACGCACATTAAGTGCTCATAATGCACGAGCTGCACGCACGAAAATATATGAGATATGGTTTCAACGCTGGGGACGCCTTAACCCATAAAAACCAAACGTCTGGCGACCATACGTGAGCTTGGTTAACGATAATAACTAAACCGCAGAACTGTGTGGGAACTTCTACAAGAAGCCATCTCACTGCCTACTAACTACACTTGCGACATGAATATCAATAAGACTGATTATCCATTGTTTGCCTGTTGCCCATATGTTCGGTAGCAAATACGCAGACTATGCTGTTAGTCTAAGTCTTGCAGCCACTCACTCATCGGTGGACAATACAGAAAAAAAAGGGGGTGCATCGAGTGCAAAAAAAAAAAAAACCCACAGCCGAGGTCGCAAAGTCGTTTTCTGTCTCAACGTCACAGGTGCAGACTGGAGTGGAGTGGGTCGAAATCGAATGCCGCCGGCGCGCACCCTTCCAAACTTGGCTCTCGGTAACGATTTAGAGCCTGACCTTCTACCGTTACGGGCAAGGAAACGAGTATGGGGAGAATGGGTGCTGGTGGTACTTTGCGCTTCGTGCTATTTGTATGCAGGCTGCTGTCGTAAGGCTCGCAAATGTGGAGAGCATTCGTCGCGCAGCACATTTTTCTGAGTAAGTGAGTGAAGCAAGCGAGCGAGAGAGCGAGCGAGCAAACTATTATGAACGCTTCATACATTACAAATACGACGCTGCGCCGTGCTCCCTCAAGGGCGGCAGAAATTAGGTGACTTTTTCTTCATCTAAGCACTACCACCACAACCACCACACATTAGAAAGAGGATAAGAAAACAAGAAACCTTCCAATAGCAGAAAGAACAAGGTGCTTTCGTACTATAGAGTGAAGTTTTAGCGGCTGCGAATAGAAATATGGTTTCATTCAGTTACATTACACGAAGAAGTAGTGGTCGCTATAAATTAGGATAAAAATCTAATACAAGGGCCTTACTTCCAAATATACAAGGGCTCTAACAAGGATTAAGTCCTAAATTGATTATTTTCGTACATCCTGTCAGACGCGTTTCATTACCACATCTTGACCATTCTGTTTCTAAACCTTGCAGTATTTTAATAAACAAATGAGAGTATTTGCGCTACGAGAGGATGTTGTTAAGCTTTTCAAGTTTCGCTGACATCTTCGGAATATCCGACCAAATACACCGCTTTCCTGCCACACTATGAGTCACGATTGCGAAAATAGAAAGACAACTCTGCGATAAATTGGCCACTAGCAAAGAGCACACAAAAAACACATTTAATTAAGATTCGTTTAGAAGCATGAACCACGAGCGTGCTGAGCATTACTCCCTTGCAGCTAGACTTCATAACGCTGAACCGCAGAGTGTTTTTCAAGATCCCGGGTGTTTCGCATGCGCGCAGGTTCACTTACCAGCCGTCCTCGCCGTGAGCGCGTTGCTCAATAATCTAATTTCCTGACAGGAATGTAATACGCGTTGCTTGTTAAGCAGTCAATCGATTGTCGGAAGCACTCGGGCAGGTCATTCGGTACAAGGAGTCAATAAAGCTGAGTGGTTTTGAGATTGACGAACGCTGTCTCCAAGCCAAATGAGATTTTAACAACGTCCAGCCGTTAGAAGGTGCTTCAAGATATGAATAGCTGTACCATTTAGCAGCGTTGCACTATCACGCAGTTTTATTCCTTTTGTTTTCGAATTTACAAAATACGCTCCACCCAAGCTCATTTGCTTTAACCGACATATTTGTTCGCGACATAATTGTTGATTCTCAAACTATGTTTACAATAACATTTCTGTCTAAAATAGGTATCTCATCGAGCTATAAACTGAAAAACAGAAACATTCAGCTGTACGGAGAAGAGGAACTCATCGGCAGTTGTTTCCTCGTTAGTCGTCTAGAAAATGTTCAAGGTAGCACTATCTAAGCATGCTAAGTGAAAATCAGTGTACAGTTATTTTGATAGAGTTGACAATTGCTGCTTTGTAACATCTATATTTCTTACGTACTTCATTATTTTCCCAAATATAGTAGTTGTTACAGCTGTCCCAAAATACAAGTCAATCAAATAATATGTATCCCCGAGCCAAACATGGTTGCACACTGCAGGAGTTTGCAAGCCTAAATACGTTGCAGTGTTATTATCTCTTTGTTTTCAGTGAAGCCAGAATGTCGTGCAGATCAAATAAAATGGAAGTTTACGCGCAACAATGAACCGTTATTAAATTGTGACAAAAAAAGGAGATCTGGTGGTTGCTATTTGTGCTGCACAAGTATGTAGTGCATCTCTTAAAGGTGAAGTTCAAGATATCATTGTGCACTTCTGCTACCTGTTTTTTTGTTGCTTTATTTTCTTAACAACAGCTTCTGTGCTTATGAACACACAATATTCAGTAACGAAAGAGAAAATGCGATATGATTGATTCCATAATAAACAACATTATTCTCGACGACAAGAGAAATGGCAGCATAAATTATGCGACGTCTCTTAATCATTTCTACAGTGTATTTGTATCAGCAATTCAAGGGTCTGTCGTAACAATTTCGGATTGACTACGCAAGCTCTAAGAGTACGTGCCTAAGTGCAAGGTAGCCAAACTGACTTTCACGAATTCCCATTTAGCTTATTTGGAAACTGCTGACTCGGCTTCGCCCGTTCGTTATGAAAACAGGAGAAGAATCCAACGTATCTCCACCATGCCTCCACGTCGTCCTCACACTTTCTCGTTTTTGCTCATAAAAGCAGATTTTTTGGTATTTGTCAAGAGTATTTTCGCAGTGAGACAGCGGCAAACGCTGTCCTTTGCTGCCGTAAATACATCCGAAAAACAATCGAGAGAATTTTTTTGCGGAACTGGAAAAATGCCTGATCGCGGATTTCCCAATTATGTGCTCTAGAACTTCATCGAAATTTCACGTTTCAAATATAATGATGCGAAGTTCAGAAGCGGTGTTTGTGTAGGACGTCGTGAGATTACGTCTCGTGTCAGTGTGCGTCATTTTTATTTATTTTTTCGCTTCGTTATTTATTTCATTCATTTTATTTCATTTCATTTGTTTGTTTATTATATATGCCAGCACCAATGTAGGCCTACTGTTCTGCGTGCTGACCACGCTAATCTCTATCGGCCTGTAAAAATACCCGTAAGCTGTGATTGAACTAGCAGCAGCCTAGGTCAGTGAAATGACAATGAGGTGCGCGCGTAATACTAAGACTACGGGTTCTGTTGACTCTGAGGGCCGTTTGTCCGTGTCGTTTTATTTTGGTCGAACAAATTAAACAACAAACATCAAATAAACTTAACCTGCGTATATCCTGCTATCGATAATACTTAGTCTCACACGCCTGTCACTGACTAGAATCATACCTTTAACTACGTGATCCCTCTTCTTGTAATTTGATATTATTTAAACATACTTGCAGCGAGAAAGCTTCATGGCGCTTTAAAGAGACACTAATGCGAAACAGTGACTTGGTTTGGTTTGATAAACTGTACTATGGAACTCTTAATACCACAAGTTTTTTTCTTTGGTTTCATTATTAGCGGAGAAAATGAAAGTTGAACTTCCACTTTAAAATATGGCGCCGGAATCTCCGCACGTCTCGTAACGACTCTCAAAATGTATTTTCGTACTTTCACTTCATGGGCTCAATGAAATTTTCTGAAACTTAGTATGTTAGGTCTACGGCGCCCACGGATGAAAAGGTAATTCCTTTTTTTTTATCAGGAGCTACGCAGAGTAGAGTAGAAGCCGTCAAAGTTTGTGACGTCATGGTGTCTAGTGCGAGTACCTCACCCACATTTTTCTTTGCGCCCGTTTTCTTACTTACAAAGCGTGGTGTCATGGTATGAGTATTTTTTTCGGTATGGCGAAATTTAACTTGAATAATATGCGAAAGAATTACATTTCTCTATAGTGCTTTCTAGGTATCACATATTTTGGTCAATAATTATAAAAGGTCACGTTTCTTAGCCGCATGAGCTGATGTGTGCCCAACGCGTTTGCCTTCGGTAGCTTATAGCGCATCACATGCAGATATACGCCTACGCGCGCTCTTCTCTCACGGGCAATACGCAATTTGTTGTTGTTTATTAGGCAACAGATTTGTAAATACTATCGCTATTTCTTAAGTACTCGGAATACTGATGGTTTTAGGGTGATAATTTTTTGGGTAGTGTGACGGCAGCCATTTGAGTGGAACCTCAGTTTAGTTCGTGAACCACCTAGTCTTAGTTATCTTTATCTATGCTTGAAAAGGAAAGATGGGAAGGAGGAGGGGAAGTTAAGAGATAGCTGTACATATGTCGTTACCTGCTAATCAAGTCATTATTTTTGCATGTGTGAAGTCAAGAGCATTGATAAATAGAATAGGCACTTTAGTGTGAAGTATTACTGATATCAACCTGCCTTAATGAGAGTTAAGTTTTCTAGTGTTCCTAAAGACCAACTTTCTGAGGACTGACGATAGTTATAGCGCAAGAACAAAGCGATGACACAGAGACAAGAAAAACACGAAAGACACCTTCTTGTCTCTGTGTCGTCGTTTTGTTCTCGCGCTATAACTATCGTCATGCCATACGAACTAGCCCAAGCTGCCACACTTTCTGAGGACGCTTTGCTCTAGAATACGCTAGCAACAGCGGTAAAACGGAGAATTAATCCTGGACAAGGCCCCTTCGTTACTGAACTGCTCTCCCAAAGGCTAACGCTGTTTTGCGAAGCAGCTTTTGCAGTCTGAACAGGTAAAACGAACGGCAATAAAAAGCTATCTCTAGTACTAACGAAGTTGGTCTTCTACTCGGGAAAATCTCGGCCTCGATTTAAGTCTACTCGACCCGGCGAACTGTGTACGCTTTCTATCCAAAAAGACGTACAAGTCATTCTAGACTTAGACCACAACTTTCTCCGAAAAAAAATGTGAGTGTAGGGCAAAGAAAAAAATAACACCTCAACATTAAGCCGTTAGAAAAATAGAGCGTAGCGCAATCGCCAAAATATTTAGGTCGCCAGGACGAACAACAACAAAAAAGAAAGATACACAACAACAACAGCACGTGAAGCAAAGCTTAATTCCGTGAATCCGGCTAACGTTGCTCCGGCAGTCGTAAACGAAAATCCTTGATTACGCCTGCATGGAATTCTTCAGTGCCGAGCACCTTGGCCTAGGAAGGCAGCGTCGTCGGGGCACGTAGTTGCCAGACGACTTCAGTTTACGACTCATGCTGCGGGCCGGCTGGTCGTGCCAAGACGCCGGCCTGATTTTTACGAGGGCTCAAGAACGGACGAGCCACGACTTGGGCATTCGTTACCGCTAGACGGCGTAACGCCTCTCCTTCTGCGACTGCAGCGCCCCGCCCTGTGATCATTTATCTCGATCCAATTTATTTAGACAAGTTTCGGTAGTGCCACCAATCACGTACCCACCACGCTTAATCATTCATGATCATTGGCCGTGAGGAGCGGGAAAGTAGTAGGAATGGGTTGATTTTTTATTTCATGCTAGCAGCTTCTCAGGAATAGCAAGTAAGCGCACATACATCAACAGTCTCATTGTCTGCCGTCGTTGAGAGCATTGCGCTTTCGTGCCAAGACATCTTCGTTTTGTTGAAGCATTATTGCCGTTACACAATCACAATATGACGAACATAATATTGAGTGTTGCATCGTTAATGTTATAGTTATACTCAGGTGACGAAACGAAAGATGTTCATTTTAATTCATAATTAGCAGGTTTCACTTTTAGTCAAATTAGTCGAGTCGAAAAACCATGGCAAGGAAATGTGTGACCTCCGCGACTACACCATACTAAGTGGTTCCCGTCTAATAATTCTTTGACGCTGGCAGCCCGGTAAGTGGCAATCTATCTTAGGCAATGAATCTGCTGATGGTCAGAAAAACTCATAACATATAACTGCACGTGCCATTATTATCTGTCGAAGTTACGGTCGAGGATTAAAATGTTGAACTTTTCTGTGCAGTTCAAATTTGCTCTGATTGTACCGTACGCTGTGCGAGTGGTTGACACGGCCAAATTGTACAAAATAAACGGGCTAAGTGATTGACAGTTTTAAAAGAAGCTGGCGCTAAACTAGAGATTGTGTTCTATGTAGGTGCCACGGCTTTGATTTTAGAGCAGTGAATAAGACTCGGGATAGTATTGCTATTCTGTGGGTTACAAACCAATATTACATCGTTCTTAACTGGATTTTGAAATTCTCGTTTCTGCCTTAAGTGTTTTATCTATTACGAATATGAAAAGTATTGTGTTGGCATCAATCTATAAGGGCCTGTAACTATCTTCGGAACAAGTCATTTATTTACATTTATATTGTACAAATTCACCATACAGCGTTCCTAGTTTTTTCAAGGAGAAATGCGTGCTGGTGAGTTCCACTTACTTTCTACTTGGGAGTTCCGGCTAGTCTTGACATTATAAGAACAATACACATGCAGAGAAACAAATTCTTCCTTTCTTTTCGTTAGTTGAATCACCCGTGAATATGAACATATAAACTATACTAATGTGGTGGCGTATTTTAGGTTGACTTCATTACAAAGCTCGTTACGCGTGAATACTTACTCATGTTGACAACTTTTTTTCGGATAATAGGGTGATTCTGATAACGTGGTAAAGTACAGCCGAGTAAGAAAAGAGTAAATATATTCAACAAAAAACTTGTTATGTCCCGTTTAGTAACTAGGCATCTTGCACACTCGTGGAGATGTTCGGAAAAGATTTAGAGAGTATACTTAAAACGTATGCCCTAATCAGTCTGTTTTCTACTGAGCCAAGTATTTTGATTTTAGAATGTGAGATTTCATAATTAAAAAAAAAGGTTTCAGCAACAAAAATTTGGAGGACGCTTGATCTTCGCCCTAATGTCGGAAAAAAACTATAGCTCACTAAGACCGACTGAAGTAATATAATTTGAAATTAGAGCTCACTTCAACTACGACCCACCAAAATTTTTCTTAACGCGACTCAGTCGGACTCAAACTCACCTGGACTCATTCACACTAAGACTCACAGCTACATCCGAGTCTGAAGAAGTTTGCGTGATTCAACTCACGAGTGAGTTTGCCGACCTATTTTCTCGCCTTCAAGAGCAGTATGTGATAGCGTAATTGTGACCCGTGCGTACACCCTTGAATCACCCGGCAAGAAACGTCTGTGCGCGTAACATCGGCTCTTTCAAACTATCTTAGTACGTATAGTAGACGTCCAGTCGCAAATAGTCCACCATGCCATAGTTCTTTTCTGCTGATTGGTCAAGTTCCCACTGCTGATTGTATGATGCCGCGTGAACTTGTTTGGCCGAATACATAGTAATGGGTGGACAGACTGAAATCACCCACTCACACAGTAGTTTACATGTTTTTAAGCCTTGTGTGACTTCAGGGGTCTGTCACCCAATGTTAGATGAGTGAACGAGACTCATTTTATTCATTAAGTGTTTTGTAACAGAAGAAGTTTCAAGAAATTGCGTTGCTCAGTGGAAGAACACCATCTTGTTCCGCAGAGCGCCTGCTTTCGATTAATTCTGCGAACAGAAAATTTTTGATATTTGTTTGATTTGTCTTATTCTGGATTTCTCAGCCATAGACAAGACGATGACTTTTCACTGAAATTCTACAATGCTGAAGCCGATACTTGAACCATTGTTGAAGCTTCGGAGAAACGAGCTCAATAAAGCTATGCGGTAATAGAAAAAAAAAAAACACAACACCTTTGTTAAGTGGGCTTCACCTAAAGCCGAAATGCTCACAGTGGTGCACGCTTCACAGTAAGTATAACAACCTACTGTGACTTTTGGTAAACCTTCAGAACATTAAGTTGTTAGAATTACGAAAAGCAAATAGCCAATTTTTATACAAAATCTGAGTTCACCAGGCATTATAATAAATTTCAGAAATGGTCGCATGCCAGCATGCCATGTGCGTTTCATCACGTGGCTTCCTCTAGGCAGACAACAAATGTACTGCGAAAAAAAATCTGAAAAAAAGAAATATATATATATATATATATATATATATATATATATATATATATATATATATATATATATATATATATATATATATATATATATATATATATGAGAAAGAAGTGTATACCTAAGGGCTCGTTTTTCCGTGTTTTGACACAAGATTATTGAGATTTACCAGACAATAATGCCAAGGAATGTATAGGGGAAGTAATTAGAACAAATGTAATGTAAATAACAAGAAAGAAAAGTGGCTGAAAAAATAACTTGCCGTGCATATATATATATATATATATATATATATATATATATATATATATATATATATATATATTTATATATTTACGATTCAATGGGGATATCTCTCACTAGTTCGGGTAATTTCTGGGGAGGAATTTGCAGGTAGCACACACTGCTGAACATGAAAATGCTTTTGTCAACGTTTCGGCCATGGCAGGATCAAAACGATAGTAAAACCATTTTCTTTTATTTGCAAGTTAATTTATAGCACAAAAAAATGGCTTCCCTAATTCATCGCAAAGTTACGTTTTGTTGACCTGTTAAGGCAGTTGCTAAGCTTAGTAGATTATTCTTTTGTCAAATACTAAATACGTCCATGATGAATTTATCGATGGCTTCCGCAGATTATTTAGACATGATAACTAATAAACGCTATAGTTTATGTATGCATCCAGCACGCAACAGTTGATCTCAAAGTTCTTTATTTGTTTTTTTAGAAACATAATTTAGAAGTAATATACTACCTAAATCAATTGATAATATCAGTTGAACCGGTGTTCGTTAAGCTTTACTGTTACGTGAATAAATTTTTTGTGAGTATTGGCATTTAAATAATATCAACATTGATATAGAAGAACATGCGGACAGTCAGCGCTATGTCGCACAAAGCTTTTTACAGCACGGGACATTCACTTCCTGCTGGATAACATATTTCGCTGTTTCTCTATGTTTCCCAATAGAGCAGAGTGTCACGGCTTGCTTCTACTTTTACCTTTATTTCTGCCTGTCTTTCTTCTTAATCTTCTCTGTCTCGTGTTGCTGCTCTTTTGTTTATTTATTTAGTACTCTGTATTTTTTCGATATTCAACTTTTTTTCTATTTCTTTCCTACCCTTGTCTCACTTCCTCTCTATTGCCACTTGTTTGCTTTTTCTTTCTTACTTTTATATAAATTGCTATATCTATTTTTGTTATCTTTATTAGATGCACTCTATTTATCTTTTTCTTTCTTTTCTACAATTGTCTTTATTCTTTTCTTTTTCATTCTTGATATGCTGTGCTTTACTTTCGTGCTTTACTTTATGCTTACTTGACAATTACCTTCTCCTTATCTACAGCCCCTTTTTCTACCACCTTGCTGTATATGCAATACTATGCAAGGCCAACCGTCAGCGTGACTGAAGAGCTGAGTGGCTGAGACACTCGCCTTCAAATCGTGAATACGCAGGCTCGAATCTCATCGCCTCGCGAGAAGTCTCTTCTAGACAACATTAGTTCTTTTTTTATTTTTTTCTGGCTGTTGTTTTTCGTTATTTTTTTCTTCACCCTCCTTCTCCAATCTCTTACATCCCCTCGGCTTTGTGCTTCCCCAATCTTATACGCTGGAAAAATGGGTGCACGTGTTATGGGACATGAGCAGACAGTGAAGAAGATCAAGACGTGGAAGAGGACGAACAATGTGCGTGCTGGTTTATGAATATGACAGTTTGTGGTTCCAACACATAACAACAAGCTCGAAAAAGCTTCACAGTTAAAAGTATTATTGTCAGTTTTTATTGATCAACATTGAGAGACGTTAATCTAAGAATCAGAATGAAAGGGTACTGAAGTGACAAGTCTTATGTAGCTCGACTTGACTTCATTGTCGTTCACTGAGGACTTCAATGTCTTTTGAAATTTCATCATACAGTTATATTTATTATCGATGTTTTCTGAGAGGCTATTTTTGTAAAACTGAACTTTTAACACAATAAATATTTAGATATTAAACCTTTTTTTCATTCCATTTTATAAACAAACATTCGTTACTTCCCAGAAGGCATTATGCACAACGTCACTGCATACCAGCCGTCACGAACATGAGTTAATCAAAGTAGAAACCGTTTTAAACAAAGACAGAAAGAAGTAAGTGAATTCTTTAACAAATATCGCTTTTAGCAATAATGATGCAAAGTTGCGCTTCCTCATTGTGTTTTGTTTGTGAAAATACCGATGAGTTTTAGAACACTTGAAGAGTAATTCTAACTGAAACATATCGTCTGTACCATCCGTTTTGGCATTCGTGATGTTCTGTTGGAATTTATAAGGGAAAGTTATACTAATACTACTAGCTCTTCTGACATACTAACAAGTGAACACAAGTCCTTTACGCACTGCCTTAGCTCATTTTCACTACTGCTCAGTCAAATACATGCCCTATGGTACTGGTGATCACGATTATATCTACACTATCGTTAACAAAGGGGAAAAAACGCTAGAGTTGGTCGTCTCAGTTTGTGAGAAAACGACAGCTGAAGTTGAATTTAACCTTCATGGCAGAGTGAGGAAGTCTTGCCTTGTAAAATGCAGCGCGCAAAAATAATGAGAATACCATCGACTGAATAATGAAAATTCGAAACCTTTATACTCTACCTAAAATGAGTGTCTTGAATTTTTTGACCAATTCTACACATGTTGTACGTCTATGTTCGCATGTTTGCATATTTCCAACTTTCAACTTAACTGTTTTTTTTCTAAGCGTATTTTTGTTAGAATATATGTTCGACAGAGGGATCGGACGTTACTGAATTCACTTTTGTTTAAATTTGAAAAAAAATCTGTAAAGTAAAAGTGGAATAAACAATACTGTCAAGAATCTTGAGAGAAGCTTTTTGGGCAACCACTCGGCATTCATAACAATAATGGTCAGACTTGAAAGTTTCTTATACAGTAAAAAGAGTGCTTATTAAAAACGTTGAATTTATGTTATTATGCTTAATCTGGCTACATCCACCTCGGAGCTCCAGGCCTGCATCAAAATATCGTGTTTTTTGTCATTTTGAAACACATCAGCGATATGGAAAAACTGAAAAAAAGTGCGAACAAGGAACTACGTTCTATATGCAGCAAAAACGTCAACAAGGCTACTTTATTATCCAGGAAAGTCAACTTCAGAGGCTCGCCTTAGTTTCACTCACTGTAAGTCACGCAGTTTGTGCCTCAGCTCACGGAAAATACGAATCAGTCGAACGCAAAACTATGGACAAACAAAGTTGCAAACGTTTCGTGGACAGATGAAAGGCAGCTTCATTATCATCTACAGGCAGTGAAAAGAAGGTTCCGCTGTGAGGAGGCTTGTGGGAAAACAAGCATAACAACTCGGGTGCCTTTTGTCGCGTAGGTGTCTTCCCGCATGCTTCAGCTAGTGTCCCTGCTTTGAAAGGTATAGAATATTCGCTGACGGTGGATGTGCACCGAATGGGGCTTCGCGCATGCGTGGAGTATTAGTTTACGCGCCTCTTAATTGCAACTCATCGCTACCCGTATGCAGCGCCAACGTTCGGAGAAGGCGAGCGGCATAGCGTATGCCCAACATTGAGTCGACCCGCGCGCGCTTCCAGTTACAGCAGCACGGCTTTCGCCATAAACGCGCTATTTATAACCTGGAGGCCCGTTGTGCCCATGCAGCTGAAACAGTACACCTGTTTATCGCTTCAAGCCTGCACCTTTTTTTACTCTTGGCAGTTTTAATTCTATGAGAGCACGGATCGCTGCCATTGAAGCTCCCCTCTTCCCACACGTCGCTCTTTTTCCGACTCATTCCTGCCAGTGCTTCATCAATATTCAATTGAACAAACATACTCTGCGCGTTTTCATATTGCCCTGCCGCAGTTGTCTAGTGGCTAAGGTACTCGGCTGCTGACCCGCAGGTCGCGGGTTCGAATCCCGGCTGCGGCAGCTGCATTTCCGATGGAGGCGGAAATGTTGTAGGCCCGTGTGCTCAGATTTGGGCGCACTTCAAAGAACCCCAAGTGCTCAAAATTTCCAGAGCCCTCCACTACGGTATCTCTCATAATCATAGGGTGGTTTTTGGACGCAAAACCCTAAATATCAATCAATCAAGAGTTTGTATATTCTTTTATGTGCCCTACAATGAACTAAATATCTCGAACATGCTCGAGGGGGTGGCTAAAAATATATAAAAAGATAGATAGATAGATAGATAGATAGATAGATAGATAGATGTGACTGATCATACCATTGCTAAAATCAAACAGGGGCACTTGAGCTTGGCAGTACAACTTCTTATCACTGTGGTATCACTAAACTCTGCAAGACTATATATGTAATATACTAAGTAGTCGTTACCCGTAATGCAGTTGTTTAGGTCAAGTTGGCCGATCTGCAAACCACATGGCTGATACTGAAAGCAGCATTTTAAACATCACGATTGCCGTTAGTAAGAGGCGAAGCTAGGTTTGGTTTCACAGGCGTGATAAGCTTAGTAAAACATTTTGCAGTACAAGACTTAGCGGTACGACAACCCATCTCTGAGCGAGATGACGGGTCTCCAGGCAGATCCTTTATCGGAGCATAGAGCTGGATGAGAATTATTTAGTCGAGGAGTTGTAAGCGGGTGAGTCGCATCATTAAAGCTGGTGGTATCCTTACATTATTGTTGCGCCAATTTAGTACGACGCTGAACACACACACACACACACACACACACACACACACACACACACACACACACACACACACACACACACACACACACACAAACACACACACACGCACACACACACACACACACACACACACACACCCACACACACATATATATATATATAATTTCCCTGTTCAAAATTTCGTCGCTCAGCAGATATCTGCTTTACATTTTCTATATGTCTCGTAAAGCAATGCAAGGCCAACATTCAAACTCCGAATAATAAGTAAAACTTGACTTTAGACAAGCATATGTTCCTACGTGCACGCAACGAAGCATGAGCAAAGACAGCCCCAAAACATAAAAAGGCACCTGCTAACATTTTAAAAGCGCGCATGTGCTTTTTTTTCTAAAAACTATGACTACAGTGTCGTCTGTCTACGAAAACAGGAACATTGTGCTGCACTTAGAAGTGTGGCAGCTTGGGCTTGTTGTTATGGCATGACGATAGTTATAGCGCGAGAACAAAACGACGACACAGAGACAAGAAGGACACGAAAGACACGAGCGCTCGTGTCTTTCGTGTCCTTCTTGTCTCGGTGTCGTCGTTTTGTTCTCGCGCTATAACTATCGTAATTGTGCTGCACCTTTGCGACTGACCGTTACTCCTCAACGACGCATGCGTTCAAGTCGGTGTCAATGGCAGAACCTCGATCTATCAAGCAAATATAATGCTTTTCTTAGAACATCTCTCTTGCCGTTAATTATTTAGGATCGTTTGTTGCACTATCCACTGTAGATAATATTTAGTCACTATGATAGTGCTGAGAGGAGCTTGTGAATTGGTGATTACGTCACACGTGAATGAAGATGAATAGTGTGACCTAGTGTGTCACTAGTGTGCTACATAATGCCGCATCAGCGTGTACTAGCCGGTATCAGATGAATGGTTTTGGTTGGAACAACTTTAGAGTTAAGCATATTTCATGTTAACCGAGACGTCGAGTCACGTTATTGCCATTTTTGGATGCATTTGTTCTCTGCACAATGCAGTGAGGCGCAGTCACTATTGTGCATTAAGGCGGACGACCAGATTTACCCTTGGTATCTCATGCCTTTCCACATTTGGTAGTCTCGGACAATTCGAGAAGTTTACCATTATGCAATAGAGCACGGACACAAGGAGGTTCAAGGTAACGTTGCCACACTTACGATAATCATAATGAATATAAAACAATACAAGCGGTTGGGGAATGAACTGTAAGGTACACCGACATTTCACAGAGACACTGCACTTTGCAATTAAGGAAGTATTTGACTTTTGCCCAACAATTCCAGGCGATACACGCAGCGTTCTAGACCCATGTATTGCAGTTGTTCAGGCCAAATTGGTCAATATACAAGTAACAAAAGCGAGCAGGTAATGAAGCTTAAGATGGATAGGGCGCAAACAGCAGTGCCAGATAAGAGACGAAGACGAGGACCGTAGTGATTGCTCTGACTCGGACCGCTGATCACTTGACCTGTGTTCGCTCTTCAACAAACGCGTCAAGAAAGGTATAGGGGTCGTTAACTGTACTGTGTTTAACCTGGAACCATCGAGCTATATGCCCGATGCTCCTACCATGTGGCATACGGCGGTGCCCATTTCCTCGAACACTTTTATTGAATATCTACGTCCATACAAACCTCGGAGCGTTAGTCAGTGCCACTCGCAACAATGGCGGTGAGAGTGGAACTCGCTTTTCTTCGACAGCCGATGTCGCGTAGGACGTGATTGGTTAACTAGTGGAAAGCTGACCTTCACGTAGTACCTGAATGTCTGAAGTTGCTAAGAATGAATAAAAAACAAGAATTACGGAGGTTCGTTTTTAGGGTCCGTGGATTACTGCTAACAGGGGCCGTTAATTTTACAGCTCTAACTGTATTGTAGCAATTTGAATAGAGATGGGAAGAAAGAAGAGCGGGAAAACAGGCAATCTGACGCTTACAGGGACAGAAACTGCAACCTTTCGCCCCCTTCCCTTTTTTAAAATCTACATCACAATTACGCTGAAGTACACTTACGGTCACACTTATTTAAACTTGCAAAACATTTAAAACAGTACAAATAACGTATGCATTGGCTTCCTTGGCATCATCATCTTCTGATTTCCATCAAGGCTCCACCAAGAGAAAAAATGAGAAACTAACCCTGGGAACCACCTTCCTTCATCAAATCTCCAAGTGGTGTTGTTCAGGCTGGGAGGAGTGTTTTAAATATCGTGATTGCCGCTAGGAAAAGACGGTGGCAGGAAATGTTTTTTTTTTCTAACAAGTGAGCGAATTTACACCTAATTTTCTATTCTAGCGTGAGCTGGCGCCTTGAATAGGTCTGAAAATAGGTATCGTGTGCTCACCTGCCATTGAAAATATCGTATACTGCACTTCCTTTATGTGAATACAAATATCTTTGAAATAGGCTTTTGAAAAGCCTACGGCTCTGACTAGGGCTGCTGTAAGAGTAGTCGAAGGGAGCTGAAGCGGAGCTTAGCCGTATGCACAGCTCCTGGTGCCCTCGTGCTGCTCCAAGTAGAACTTCGCTGAACTCCGAATTTCAAAGAAGATTCGGAGCGCATGAAGTGTTGCATAAACGCAGCAACTTTGTTTTACACATATTAGGCGTGAGCTTTAAACGTCATGAATATTCTATTGAAAGTGTTCCCGTAATATGAACGTCGGAGAAATCCTTATAGATGATAAGCCGTTTAACTTATGTTGTACCGTGTATTGACGTCAATATGTATGTCCTTTTTTTCTCAGCCACAAACATGCCGAAAATAAACTTCAGCTGCCGACTGATAACGGCATATTGATGAAAGAACTTGTGCATGTATAGCACATCTTTACAAATAATTGAGATGAAACCAGGCTGATTGTTGTACAGGAAACCAATAAATCCCCACAGAAATTTAGGTTACAATGTTACCATGTAATTTATTATTTTGTATTGGGACCTACAAGCTTTTAACCAAACAAATATGCTATGCGTGTTAAACACGTTAGTGAGCTAGGAATCGCGACCGCGTAACTAAAAAGGAACAGCTCTTTTAGTATTCGCGCTGAAAGAAAAAGCAGTTACATGAGTGACAAGTACAGTTGCTGGAAATGGTAGCCGGCATGGCATTGACGGTCTGCGGCAATCATGGTACTATGGCACTGTTGCAGTCATTTAAACAACAAACGTAAAGTGTTTTGGGCAGCACCAGCAAAACAAATGAGGATGCATCAATTAACATCATTGTTAGGGTGCATGTTGCTTATATGTCGTGATTATAGTTGCCTCATGTTGCCTATACGGTTAGAGCAATCATAGGCTAATGTTTTATTGTTGCCATAAACACATATTTTATGAACAATTTCATGGTCATTTTGTCTGTCCCAAGTTCATTGCATTCTTAGAAGTTTTATTATCATGGCAGCATAAGAAACATATTTTGGCTAAAATGTGCGTTTTACCTTTCACGCGTGCTGGGCTGCTTCATGCCACAGTGTTTCCACAAACGCATGATGAATCATTGCAAAGGCAGAATTGACAATGGCAGAGCGGTAACACGAGACACTGCTTAGTCGTAATAATTTAACTTTATCATTTACACATTTAGTGACTTTGTATATGTAAGACATACTGTCAGGAAATCTTTCCTCAAGACATCAAGTTCTTCTCACGTGAGTACCCTAAACGTGCTGTGACTATTGCTCTAAAACACTTCCATTTATCTTTTCAAATGTCATGCTATACCAACCTAGATCAGAAATATTCAAGTGGAAGTACTTCAGAATGGCCCCAGTACTGTTGCATTTGAGGGCATTATTTGGAATTTCTTGTTTCTGTTACGCTATGTTATGAATATTTGTTACATTCAAAGAGAGAATTTTTGATGCACTCTTTTTCAACCGTTAATTAGGAGATTTCCTTTCTCTACTAAACATTCGTCTGTCACAAGCAGTCATGGACAAACAGGAAGGTAATGTGACGTTTGAAGCATGCACGAAACGTTAGACTTTCATTGACATAGTTCATGTACTATTTTGTGCAATGATTATATCATTGTTTGTATTGGTACATATACCTTGAGTCTTCAGGTTGTCTAGGACTGATCGCGTGAGAAATGCGTGCAGTGAAAAGATGGCGAGGTACTCACCCCGGCTGCAGGGGGGCTGGACCATTATCCCGACCGGCACTGGTGACAGCGACGGCCACGAAGAGAACGAAGGACCAGCAACTGAACGCCATCGCTTGTCTCATCTCAAAAATACCGTCAGCCTGCGTGTGAAACTTTCGCTGTGCAAGAAAAATCTTCTGGAGACGCGTGCTCAAGTTGAAAGGTCCCTCGCGTGCGGCTGCGCTTTTTTTTTCTAGGGAGCGCTGCACTGGATGCTCAGATAGAGAATGCGCTCAGCGTGCGGTTTGCAGGATTTGGCGGTCAAGACACCTTCAGCGACCGGGCTGGACGTAAACATCTGCGGCTCAGCTTGGGCTTCTCTCTTCTTGCGAGTGCGAGGGGGATGTCTCTGCTTTGTCGCAAGCACGAAAGCCAGTGAGTACTCGGATTCTTCGAGAAAACGGTGAGGTGTTAAGAAGACGGGGATTTCAGAAGAGAAAGTGGTCGGCGATGGCAAGGCGCTCGCCGGTCACTTCCTGTAGGGGGACAGCGAGAAGGTGCACTTTCTTCAAAACAAAGCGATAAAAAGTGGTGAAGAAGGGGAGGGTGTTCGAAAGATGGGTGCGTGTGTGTATGTATGCCGTACGCAGCTTTCTTTCTTCTTCCGAGTGGCTCCGACCAGGCGGGTGCGTTTGAGTGCTGCGACTCGACTCCGGAGGGAGCCCTGCTCGGCGTCACGGTTCTTATTCGCACCAGAGGAACTAAGGATGGGACTCGAGGCCTTGCGAGAGTTGTTCCTCTTGGATGCACGTCGCGCAGCTCAGAAAGAGGATGGACGCGGCGGCGTTCTGTCTTCGTGGACTGGTACTTTGTTTTCGAATTCCGTCGACTGCGCGGGTCGGAACGTTCGGCTTGCTCGAGGGAGGCGCTGTGCGCACCTAGTCCGTGGCGTGGGCCCTGCGGCGGCTAGGGCCCCTCAGGCGACCCCGGTCTGCGGCATGGCGCTCTCGCGAGTTGTTCGCTGGTCGTCGGTCACACCGCCTCCGTCGTCCTCGCCGCCGTCTTCTTGCGCGTCCTCCTGCGTCGTGGTCACGCTGCTTGCTGCTTTCGTCGAGCGAGCGGCGGTGTGACGCCTCGTGCTGCTGACGACAGCAGGAGAAGAACAGGATCACATGGCACGGCGGCGCACGGTTTGACGACGCTGGCGTTGCGAGTCCCGGCTTCAAACGTGCTCCCGAGCACGTTCTTGCTGTGGGCGGTGATCAAAAGTTCCGGTGCGAACAAGTGTCCTTAGCGTTCACTAACGCGTCTGATTCGTTAGCAAGAGAGCCCCGTGGCGCACCGGCTAACGGTTGACTACTGCGGGCCTCAACAGAGACGTGGATAGAGAAGCGTCTGGTTGAAACAGTCAGGGTGCGATTGTCAGTGCGGGTGTTGAGCGGCAGGTATGCGGGGAAGGATAACCAAATGTGCAACAGGCAAGACTAAAACAACTCAGGCGACGATACCGAGCCTCGCATAAACCAAGTCTTAAAACACAAGGAACGCAACGGTATACCAACCCAAGCGGAAAGCGGTGATACCGGGGAGTGAGCTGCTCTCGGGCTTCCAAGCGGGGCGCAGGCGAGAGACGGGGTCGATGCGCGTGCCCGCCGGGTGACGGGACCGGCCGCTCAGGTGACGAGCCTACGGGACTGGGGGAACGGACGACCGACAGTGACGGGCACACAACGCAAACAGAAGGCAACTTAGGAGGGCAGGAGAGAGCGGGCCACGCACGCGCGCGCACTGAGCACCAGCAGCAGTAGCCGAAGTAAGCAGCGGCAGAAGCAGCAGCAGGAGCAGCGGCGGGAAGCGAGGCCCCGGAGGATGGCCTGAAGATGGAGCCCGAGTGCTGGCGGCGGAGGAAGGATCACGGGAGGCAAGTAAGTTTCCGCGGCGAACGGGAGCACCCGGCCGAACCAGCGAACAAACGGGGGATAAATCTGGGGATAGAGGAATCCTAAACACAAAGAAGGAAAGGGGGAAACCTAAGGCGCCAAGTCCTGCGGGGGGCTCTCTCACTGGGGCGGGCTACTACTCCCCTTCAGAGTCCTGCGGCTCGTCTCTGGCAGGGCCCTGGCCGCAGCACCCGCAGACGGGTGGTCTTGGACCGTCGCATACCGGCACTGCAGGATTTCTGAAGCGTCGCTGGCGCGACGTCCCTCACCCTCGCTTGCCACGTGCCCCCTTCCTCGCTGGGCGCATGCGCCGGACCTCTCGGAGGCGCTTGCCGATCGATCTCAAGGAGCAGCGCTGGCGCCGCCCGCTGCTGCGCAGACGCGCCCCCGTCCGGCTGAAGCGGGACCCCCTTGCTCCCCGTGCCACCCCTTCCCCATCGTTGGGACCCCCCGGGTCCAGGAGCCAGACGCGCATGGCAGACCCCCGCCGCCATTGCTTGGACCTCTCCGGCTCTCGCTTCAGCCAGGAGCAAAGAAGTAGAGTGAACCCTTCCTCTCGGCGTGGCCTCCTGCTCTGGGATGCCGAGCTCCTTTTCCGCCCACTGTCTGCTTCCACAGTCGTCGTCGTCGTCGTCTTCGTCGTCTGCCGGTCATCGATTCTTGCACTTGTTTACACTCTCGCCCCGAAGCTTTCTTTCCGCTCGCAGTGTTCCAGTTGACTTCTTAATTCTGCACTAGCGCCTTTCTGCCCTTCTTTTCCCCATGCTTCCGGCTCAATCGACTGCTGCCGGGATCGCACTCATCTTAAATTGTGCGGCTGGCTCCCTCGGCCCGCCTCGGGACAGCGACGACGCTGGTTCCTCTCGTGAGCTCCACAGATTAAAAGCAGAGACAAGGCTCCTTATACAGAGGAAAAAAAGAAAGACAGGGGAAAAAAGAAAGGAAACATGAAAAAGAAACGGAGGTCATTTTCACGGTTCAGCTACTTTCATCATGCTGAAGCACTTCTTTTTCTTCATTGGCAGTGCCTTAGAGGCCATTTTGAGGCAGCCATGGAATGAAAGTTGTACAACTAAGTTTCTCCCTTTAGCGGCTCGCGCACCAAGTCCGTATTCCCCTTTCCCTTTTACCCCTCCTATTTGCCATCCTTGCGAACATACAGGCGTGTGGGAGGACCATTTTAACTTACTTTTTTGTTTATTTTAAGCTTGAGTTCTGATTATACAATAGCAAAACAAAAAAGCTGCTCTTTAGCTTTGTTAATGTCCAACTGGTTCTAAAAATGTGTTCGAGACCCTTAGAAACAACTTTTGCTGACGGCTTGTGGATATCAAACTAATTTTTCCAACTTGGCTGTCGGGAAAAAAAAAAAGGGCATGGGCCATTTAGGGGTGAAGAAAGGCCGCATGCGCTAAAACCACAGATCTTAACGCACGCCCTCGCTGGCATTCCGCCAAGCACCGGAGTTGGTGCGCATCAAAACCACGACTTAGCGCTTGAAGGCGTCCGTGTTGCGAGTGCGCGAGTGTGAGCTTGGCACTAAGATTCATACAGTCAACGCAAATCCATGTTTAAAGTGGGATGGTTGCCTGCGAGCGGATCTGCATAGATTTGGTAGAGTGAAAATTCATTGAGCGGAAACATGTTGCGTAACACCGCCAAATGTAGAAAGAAAGAAGAATAATTGATGAAGGGTTTGTTTTCTTAGACACAACCTAATGAAACCAACAGCCAATAAAACCAGTGATAATAAATCGTCTGTCATTTGTAATCTTTTTCCTCTAATACAGTATTTATTGCTCAAAGACAAAAAAATCAACTTAGGCTAAAAAAATGACAGCATATACACGAAGTTAATGAGTATTAGTGAGGCGAAGCGTCTGTTCATCTATCCGTCCGTGTGTCCATTCACCCATCCGTCCGTCCGTGCATGCGTCCGATCACGTTTAAGAATGCAGACGGCGCGCGGGTTACACCGATGAGGCGCGAGCCAAAGAAGCCGAGCGCAAGCGTCTTCAACGCGCCCGCAGCTCTTCTCAGTCCATGGCCCAGCAACATTTCGTCACGTGTGGCGACTTTCCAGGAGACTGAGTGAGGCCCTTGTTCTCCGCGTACCCAGGCACAGCCCACGCAGCAGCCTATTGAAGAGTAGCGGTACTGCGCCATCTAGAATATCCTCACTCAACTGGAGTTTGTATGTACTTATATGAGACGTCGTCGTCTATATAACTGTTGGAGGGATACTGCCTTTTTTATTTCTCATCTTTTCTTCTCTCTGTTACGCCTGACGTATGACAAGTATAGACTAAGAGGAGCTTCGTCCCTTCAAAACGACCACCAGCTGGTATCCAGGCTACAACCTTCGGACAACTAGTTCGATGCCCTACCAATTCAGTAACATCAGTGGTAGTCTTCCACTCACTCTCTCGGATGTCTCTGCACATTTTCATAACTTTTTTGCCACCTTGCATCACGTGCTGAGTGTTCGTGTTATGTGCCAGCGTTACCTCGAGAACATCGAAACAAAAGAGACACCCACTGTGACAGTGACACAGGCCTAGATCAGAGCTGGAACGTACTAGAACAAGGCAGGGCTCGGAACAGCAGCAGCACCAATAAAGACAGTGAAGCCGAAACAGGGTAAAGCCGCTTGTGGCACTGCGATCAAAAGCCTGCAATGTGTCGTCATTTCAGAGTTGCGTACGGCTCCACCAAAGCGGCGCAGGGCTAGAATGCCCGCTTAGGATTCAACAGGCCCAGATTCGAATTTCACTTATCCTGACTTATTAACACATTTCTTATGCAGATGGAATGGAGTATTCCAGGATGCAGAGAGGATAGAATAACCCTCCTTCTGCTTAGGAGTAGTAGTAACAAAAATGAGGCTAAATTGGGTCACAATACATATAAGGCCTCCAATTACACCTGCCACCGTAGTCCAACGTATGCGCTCGTATCTCAATGCTCAGTAAGCAGTCATGCCCGAACACGCGACACCCCGTGAATGCCCAACTGATATATTTCCTCATTGACACATCCTTGCGGACCATCCCCACAGAGCTGGCAAGCCGATTGGCATCAATATTAGGTGGTATTATTCGTAGTCATCCCGGAATTCAGCTGTTCCGCAAAAAGCCTCCACAATAAAGCGAGCTCCCGATTTACTAGTTATGTGGTGTCACGTTCGTACACTAACATTGAGTATCTCGGCTTTAGCAGTCTTGTTTCTGAAAGCGTGTTAGATACCCCCTGCAATATTTTCGATAGGACAACAATCATTTCTGTCCAAAATAATTACTTTCGATAGCATATAGTCGGTTAGTTCTTCAAATTGCAGTCTTACATAAAAAAAAAACAGCTTTGGGCCGTCCGGCAAGCTGAAGATGCCGCCCGGGTCCAAGGACTTCGAGCGGTCACCTGAGGCACCGCCATGATAACCGACGGAGAGTGGGAAGGGAGAAGGGTTAATCATCTCTTCCCCCACCTCGCCCAGTAAAACTACCAGACTTTAAATAAAGTTTATTCATTAATTCAGTCAATATTATTTATTAATGATTTAAATATTAATAATTAATTCTGCTTATAGGGGTGTGCTGACTAGCCACGTATATGTCTTTCTCTAAAAGGACACATTAGCTTTCTTATGGGTTTCACAACTGTTCGAAAAGAGTATAACGATTATTATTCTAAGAAAGTTTACGTTCATTTTAAGGAGGGTCATTACGTCGCAAGTCTTAACTTGCAGAATGGAACAACAGGACCGTATTTTGTTCTTAGATTGCGAGTAAGTGAGCTCTCGAACGAAAAAGACGTGCGCCGATTTCTCTATCCAATATTCAGTGAGAATTATGCTAAACAATCTTCAGGAGAATGCACAGTCGGGCGGGTTTGTTTATGCTTGCGGAGGTCTTCTTGTTGAATTTTAAGAAATGAACTGTTTGACCAAGAATGCTTTGGTAGTATTAGTTCGAGAACTTCGCTAACTAGAATGACGAAAGATGAGCAACATCGGATTACACTAACAGTGCAGTTGCGAGATGTTCTCGCCTTCCAGATTTTGTTTAGTTCATGATATAGCATTGCCGCCCAATCGCGACAACCATCTTCAGACGTTGTGTTTCGCAAGAGGCATCATTATGCTTCGCGAACGGCAATATTGAAGAGAAAAAAGGTGTCGAAAGCGTCTCAACACTTCTGCGACTTCTCCATCTTTATTTATTTTTTGCAAAATGTCATCTCGGCGGCAATAGAATGCGTTCAAAGCACCGTCAGCGGCCCGCACGAAGCGGTGACAGCGCCGATGCTCAGACAGTTTAGGCAGGAAGACGACTTAGTTTTTAATGAGCTCCGGCGACTGAAGAACGGCGCACGGTCCCATGCGCGTGCCTTTCAGGGCTCGGAAGATGGCGAGTTGAGGTCGGTCGACGGCGGGAACATTTTTAACGCTTAGCGAACAAAGCTAAAGAGTAAATGAACAACGTGCCTCACTGCAGCAGCTGTCAAAAGAGCGCCTCTCAGCGCGACTTTTTTTTTCTCTCTGATGCCGTGGAGGCACCGGTAACGTGTATGCTATATATACGTAGCGAAAGGTTGCTTGCGCGCGTTTGTGTTTGGGTGCGTGCGTTCATTTACGGGAAGACGACCAGCAGCGCAGCGTGGCATGAATAAAGCTTTAAATGAACCAGAGTTAGAAATATATGTCGGCTAAGGTACTCGGCTGCTGTCCCGCAGATAACGTGTTCGAATCCCGGCTGCGGCGGCTGCATTTCCAACCGAGGCGGAAATGTTGTAGGCCCGTGTGCTCAGATTTGGGTGCACGTTAAAGAACCATAGGTGGTCGAAATTTCCGGAGCCCTCCACTACGGCGTCTCTCATAATCACATGGTGGTTTTGGGACGTCAAACCCCACGTATCAATCAATCAATTAGAAATATATGTCACAATACCGAGACGTACAGCAGAGTTTCATTAACATTTAATTCAAATTGTCCTGAAATGCTCCAATTTTACACGCCTAGAAGGTGCGTGAACATTTTTTGCTACGAACAGAAGCTGCGAGACATTGCGAGTTGTGAGATATATGTCTGTGATAAGGAATAAATCACTTAGTATAGGTAGCCAGCTGTGATTAGGTTATGCATTCATTTGTCCATTCACCAATTTTCCCAGCATAGCCGTAATATGAAGCGCACTGCCTCTACCGTTTTGACAGAGTCGCTACAGATTGCTGGCTCCTCGAATTTTAGCAGTATTACAACAGCACTGTCATTGTGAAGAAAACTTGTCTTCGCACTTCTGCAAGTCTACTCACAAAAGGGGTTATTGCTTCTGACGTCATCGCACTAGTTAGCAGTTGTCTTTAATTTTTGTACCAATCAAAGTCCAGTCGTTTTCTTTTGTCAAATTACTTAATTTCATGGTTTGGTAAACAGAATGACACAATTAGTGGTTGATGGGTTAAAAATTGCCATCGTAGTGGTAGTTACTTGATAGAACTAAACTGTCAGTCTCTTTTTTAGACACGAGGACGACACTTCAGTACATAATATTGCACCAAGTGTGAGTTTGAATTCTTTTGGATTACGTAATCAACCGAAGGTAACCTTCGGCTAATTACGTAATTAACCGAACGTAACCTTCGGTTAATTACGTATCTGCGCAGGCAGTATGGTGAGCCTTGTAGGCGAAGTCGCCATTTCTCAAGGCTGGTGCAACACCCGTAATATTTTTTCTTCAGGGGCCAGCCTTTTGGTGATTCAGCGTGTCTAGTGTTGTAGCTGAACCAACGCTGTCAAGCATACATATTGAGAATGTGCTGTTGCCTGAGTACACTTAATGCAGCAGCCGTCTAAGCAAAGCACGTCATTCTAGAACGAATGTATGCCATATCCGATTTCACCGGGTGCTTGTTGGTGATTTGAATAATATGGTTTACCAGCATCAACGCAGTGCAACATTATTCACAATAAATGTCTTTCTGAAGTATCAGCACCTTAGTAATAAAATGCATTCCGGTTTTTGTATCTGTGCTTTTGTATTTGTATTGTGGAATAATTCTTGTTTTCTGCAAGTGTATCTCAGGAAAATCTCACTACGTCAAAGACAAACGTATCTCATTATTTGTATTTTAGACTTCAAGAACAAGTATATCGATATCTATATTACGAAAAAGCATTTCAGAGTAGTTCTGTCAAGCCCCAATTTTATAACACACAATAGGAACTTAAAATTTTTGAAAAATCAACGAACATGGTGCGGACGTTTTGACATGTCGACTTTGTTTTGTAAGGTGTTCTAAGGGACTAGTTGGTTCAGAGTTTTTATACGTTGTTAAATTGGGTGGAAAACAAGTTTTGCGCAACGTAAAAAAGTTGTGGCGAGCTGGTACGGGCTAGAGGTCATCTTCTCGACTCCTTGTAAAGTGCGCATTATGGTTACAGAAAACAGCATGTGTAAGCGTCAGTGCTAAACAAGGAACCAAACAATATGCAGTGTGTTTGTGGCGTTGTGTATTCAACTCACCTTACGTGTGACAGAGTGCATAAGGGACATAGGGGAAGGTGCAGGAATTAAAGGGCGTAGGAGCACCGGAAACATGCAATGAACGCTGCTGGATGCACTTTGGCTCTAAATTGTAACAAATGCAGAGAAGACGATGAGAGCAGGAAAGACGAACCCTCCACACGAATTCTTAAAAAACAATAATTTCTTGTTTAACTCGAAAGACATGACTGAAAGGGACTTTAGTGAAGCCTTTCATATCATGAAGGAAGGAAGGAAAATAGAGGGAAAAGAAAGGCAAGGAGGTTAACCAGCCTATAGGCAGCCGGTTTGCTACCCTGCGCATGGGGGAGGGATGGGGGAGATGAAAGAGAGCAGAGAGGGAAGATAGAAACAGCACATTCGGCAGCACATGCGCGCACACTCAGTCATAGTCCAGTCTCGTCTTTCGCGGTGTGTGACATTGCTGTTACAGTCGCTTGTTCAAGTCGGTGTCGCGTAGGAATTTCAACAGAGCTTTCGTCGCCTTCTGTTGCAGTGTCTTCTCTCGGGCACTCCACAGAATAGTGTCCACAGACATTTGGCTGTTGTCGATGCGCGCAAAAGCAGACGCCAGTGACTGTCTCTGGATTTCATACAACGGACAGTCACGCAGGATGTGGTGTAGCGTCTCTTCGCAATGACAGGCATCGCAGAGAGCGTTGTCGGCCATTCCTATGACAAAGGAGTAAGATTTTGTAAATGCCACTCCTAGCCATACGCGATGAAGTAGGGTGGCTTCTCTTCGGTCGAGTCCAGTGGGCATGCGGAGAGCCATCAAATAGGACAGGTGGTGTTGACGATTCGTATCGATGCTTGGTGGGCACCATAGTGAAAACGTGATTTCACGCGCAAGTCGTCGAAGATTACTGGCAGCATCAGTCCTCGAAAGTGGTATGGCTTCTTTTCGTGTTCCTTCAAGGGCTGCCCGCGCGGCAGTATCGGCATGTTCGTTCCCTATGATGCCGCAATGACTTGGCAGCCATTGAAGCGTCACATGATGCCCTTTCTCGAGTAAAGTGTGGAGAAGGCATCGAATGTCGAAAACAAGCTGTTCGTACGGGCCGCGACGCAGTGCTGAGAGCACAGATTGTAGGGCAGCCCTTGAGTCGCTGAAAATCGACCATTGTTGCGGTGGTTCCCGATTGACCACACAAAGTGCAGCGCGCAAAGCAGCTAGTTCCGCTGCTGTAGATGCCGTGGAGTGGTCAGTCCTAAAGCTCATGGTAACACCTCTTGCTGGGATAACTACTGCCCCTGACGAACGCTGGTGGTTCGTGGAACCATCGGTGTATACATGTATGCTGTCTGAATATTTCTCGTGCAAAAGAAGAAGAGACAGTTGTTTCAGCACGGGTGACGAAAACTCAGATTTCCTCCGGATCCCTGGTACACTAAGATGCACTGTGGGTCGAATAAGACACCAAGGTGGTATGGATGGTTTAGATGCATGAGTGAAGCCCGAGGGAAGTTTATCGTTGTATTTCACGATAATTTTGGCGAACGATGCTTGGCGCCTCTCTGAAGGCAACAGTGCAAGGTGATGGCCGGGGGCACGTGCGAAGTGTCGGATGTGCGTTCTCAGGACTTCTACAACAATGTGAGTTTGTATCGGATAGTCACCAGCAATTGCAATTGTTGCTTCTGTTGACGTACATCTGGGCAGACCGAGGCACACTCTCAGCGCTTGAGCTTGTACTGCCTGTAAAACACGAACATTGGTCTTGCGGATATTGCTAAGCACAGGCAAGCTATATCTGAGGAAACCTAGAAACAGGGCCCTGTAGAGCTCCATCATTGCGTCTACTGACATCCCCCACGTCTTTCCTGCCAGGAACTTGAACAGTTGAGAAACAGCGGTCAGGCGCTTCTTCATATAGGTCACATGCGGACTCCAACAGAGGTCCCTATCAATAATGATGCCCAGAAACCGGTGGGTTTTGGCGTAAGAAATCGGTCGCCCGCAGATTGAGATGACATAAGGGGTCATTGCTTTGCGAGTGAAAGCCACCAGCGCGCATTTTTCTGGTGATATGCTGAGACCTTGTTTGAACAAGTAGTTGGCAATCGTAGTTGCTGCTTTTTGAAGCCGGGAACGTATCTGAGGACGTGTGACTGCCGATGTCCAGACACAGATGTCGTCTGCGTATATTGATATTTTAATGGTGCTTGGCAAGTATTCAGCAAGGCCAATTAGTGCAAGATTGAATAGCGTCGGGCTAAGAACGCCGCCTTGAGGAACACCCCTGGAAGTATAGCGTCGCGTAGTTGGGCCATCTTCTGTTAACACAAAGAATGATTTTGCAGCCAGGTAACTCGAAATCCACCGAAAGACTCGACCACCAAGGCCAACCACCGCAAGAGCACCCAAAATGGCTTCATGTAGTACATTATCATAAGCGCCTTTCACATCTAGAAACAAAGCTGCGGATAGTCGCTTACGGGATCTTTCGTGCTGAACGTACGAAACTAGATCAACGACATTGTCAATAGAAGAGCGGTCGCGTCGGAAACCAGCCATTGAATTCGGATAAATCTTGTAGTATTCAAGATACCACTCCAGGCGGCCTAGTATCATCCGTTCCATTATCTTCCCTACGCAGCTGGCCAGCGCTATTGGGCGGTATGAGGTTAGTTCGAGTGGGGATTTGCCCTGCTTTAGGATGGGTAACAAGCGGCTTACTTTCCAGTCATCAGGAACATTGCCATCCTGCCACGAGATGTTGTAGAGGCTCAACAGTTCTCTCCTTGCACCTTCCCCAAGGTTGCACAAAGCTCGGTACGGAATACCATCTGGGCCCGGAGAAGTTGAACGCCTGCAGAGAGCTAGTGCCGCCTCGAGCTCCTCCATTGTAAAAAGGAGGTCCATGTGGTAGTCACGGGAATGGGGGACGTCACCTCTCACTGGAGAATCTGGACGAGTGACTTGGCTGGTGATCTGCGCACAGAAATCTTCTGCGACATCGATGTCTGGCCTCCTTTGAAATAGCGCGAGCGCTTTGAATGAAAAGCGCTGTTCCGTAGGGTGACGCAGACCTTGCACCGTTTTCCAAATGTGTGAGAGTGGCTTGCGAGGGTCTAGTGACTGGCAAAACGTTGTCCATCGTTCCGACGCTAATCTATCCATGGGACGCCGAATCTTCTTTTGCATCCTCCTGGCTGCCCTAAGATCGTGAATTGATTTTGTACGCCAATACCGACGCTCCGCCCGGCGTCGCAGTGCTCGGAGTCGCTCCAACTCTATATCAAAGTCGTTTCGTGTGGAAGATATCGTCACCGTGCGAGTGGCGTTTTGCATTGTGCTCTTAATTGTTTCCTCTAACCCAGATCGTAGGCCATCGCTGCAAGCATCTTCCATGTCAGATTTAAAGTTGGTCCATTGGACTGCTCGAATGGTCGTCCGTGGACCATAACTAGACAAGCCTTTGATGTTAAGGTAGATTGGAATGTGATCACTTCCTCGTGTCTCAACATCTGGAAACCACTTGACGTATCTCGCGAGGGAGTTGGAGACAAAAGCAAGGTCGAGACAGCTGCCGTATGTCACCCCTCGAAGAAAAGTGGGGCTGCCATCGTTCAGGAGAGTAAGGCCATAGTTGTAGGCGATGTTTGCTAACCTGCGTCCTCTTGCATTTGTCCGCGTACTTCCCCATGCGTGATTGTGCGCATTGAAATCACCTATGAGGACCCATGGTGCAGGACACACTCTCAAAATATCCGCTAATCTCCTGGAATCGAGATTACTTGACGGTGATATATAAACGCCTATGAGAGTAAACATGAGTTGGTTCTTTTTCACAGTGATGCAGATATACTGATTGTCATCGTGAGGTGCAATTGGTTGCACAACATACGTCAGTTCACGACGAACAAAGACGATGATTTTGCTGCACGCACCGTTCGTTGAAGACATGACAGCTTCGTACCCCGATAGTCTTATTGGTTTCGACAAATTGGGTTCACAAATGACGATAATTGGAAACACGTTGGCAAACACAAACTGACGAAAATCTGAAAGGCGTGATTTTAGTCCTCTGGCGTTCCATTGGATGACGGATGCAGCCTTGACTTCTTTAAGAAATGTTGAGGTGTGAGTAGCCATCTTCCTAGTTGAGAGATTCAAGCACTGGGCTTAGGGCGTCCAATAGTCCAAGTGCGCTTCGAGCAGATGGTGTCTTCATGTCGACTAATATGGTTCGGATGGCTTCTATAAGGGAACGCAGCACCGAGATCACTTGACGATCAGTTTTAGGCAAATCTTCCATGGTTGGAGACGGCTCTTGTGTGGCCACAACCTGCACAGGTTTCTTGGCAGAAGAGCGCATCGGGAGCGTGGGCCATTCCTCCAGAGAAGGAGGCTTCTCTGTTTCTTTCGTAGAAGTGGTGGGCCCTTTCGCGGCGCTACTGGATGGAACCGCTACAGAGTGGGAAGGAGCGTCTCGGGAATGTGCCTTCTTTGAAGACTTTCGATGATGCCGACGTCGACGCCGACGCCGGACTACTTCGGCTGCCTCCCTGTGTGTAGAGTTGTCTCGGGCCATTTGTCTGAGAACCGCGCGCTCCTTTTGGATTCGAGGGCAGTCTTTCGACGAGGCAGCATGAGGACCACTGCAGTTGGCGCACTTCAGAGTAGTCGCCCGACAGGCGTCTTCAGCATGAGATTCAGCGCAGCGGGGACACAGTCGTAAGTTGGGGCATACGCCCTTGACGTGTCCTAGCCTGAAGCACTGATGACATTGAAGTGGCTTTGGGATGAATGGTCGAACCGGATGTCGAAAATGTCCAACTTTAACGTGGGACGGTATGCAATCTCCCTTGAAAAACACTTTTACGCAGCGCGTATTTCCAAGGCGCCGCACTTGCGTAATGACAGTTCCCTCGTTTGCAGGCTTGATGAGGGTAGACAAGTCAGCATTAGGAATGGCAGTGTCGATGTCATAAATTACACCGGCAATTGATTTGTCATCCATCGGGATAAAGGGGCGCATTTTAATGCCACCTAGCTCAGTCTTTTGCTGCAGCTGTCCTAGCGCACTCACATCGTGCACGTCTATGGCGAGAATGTTCTTCCTTGGGTTTACTCGTACGTCTTTAATTTGATGTGGCACCGCACATTCGAGAGCAACTGAAAGGGCTTGCCTGTTCAGGAGCCGTAGGTTGCTTGATGGATCTTCGGGCATGAAGATGATGACGTGCGGCCAGCGCGCAGGCCTTGAATACACAGTCGCTGTGCTTGCAGGAGCTGATGCTGCTGTATTCGCCGTCCTTCTCTTTGCCCTCTTACCCCGGACAGGTATGAAGCTGCCATCGGATGTGTCGTCTTCCGACATAGAATAGAGATCGGTGTCCTCAGTGTCACTGGGAGAGCCAGCTCGCTTCCTTGTGGCTGACGGGTGTGAGGACCTGTGACCAGGCGGGCCTCTGCCATGCTCCATGTCCATCACCGCAAGACGGAGAGGCGAGGCACCTCAAAAGACCGATGATTTCACTAAAATGAAACAGAGCGCTGAAACAAGCGTTCTTCATATCATGAAAGTTGGTGAGAAGTGCATTAGCACGCAGTCTCTTTCGATATTGCCTCATAAAGTTGCTTTCTTGGAGAGCACCTTGTAAATATATTTTTGTTGGTTCTTTGTTCGTTTGTTTGTTGGCTTTTATGCCAGAATAGTGGGCGAACATCTATTCTTCATGAGGTACATTACTGTTTATTCAGTCTCTTTGAATCCCATCGCCTACACCTATACTTCAGTCAATTGTTGTTTTTTACTCTATCATATTTCTAGTTTTTTTGCGCTTTTGTGGCATATTCATTCTTACATTTGATCATTGTTGAATCGTTTTTTTTTTCGAGCGACGCTACTGCCTGATTCTTTCTTTTTCTTTCGGGTTATTTGTTAAGTGACATTAGGCTTTTCCGTGTATTTCACACGCGTAAATAACAATGAGATAGGTCCTACTGTTTGCGGTGTTCGTTTGGCCACTACCACGGGCTGCACTTTTATTCAGCGGTGTTCTTGGGACAAGCGAGATCTATACAGCCTTGTCACGTATCCAAGTTTCTGAGCGAAATCTATGTTCTTTGGTTACCAGAAAACATTATACACCAAGCCCTTTATGGATTCACCTCAGACGACTCAGAAGTGAAAACCACCTTTCTTTTTTTTACTTCTCACTGGTATTGATCTCATTACAACACCCACTGAATACTTCCTACACACAACGCGGTTTTACCCTGTCTGCAGGACCTATTAGGGATGTCGTATGGTGACGTCACAAATTCCGACGACTTCTTACGCCATTATGGCGTCATAAAAAGACGTAATCAAGTGATGGTAATTTTCGCAGCAATCTTGTTGACGTCGGTGCATTTTCCGGTTTGATGTCGCATCTAAGGGTTACGCGTTGATAAACTGTTCGCAGTCTGCACTTGTGCAATTCTGTACGTTAAATACTTGTGTACTCGCCTTTTCGAGCAATCAAATAGTGTCTCAAATGCTCTTTAAGAGTGCCAGTCCACTCGTTAGAACGTTTGCTCAAGCGACATCCCGTTTTTACAAATTTTTTTATGTCATGAAGCTTTCATCTTTTTATAAACTTCTATCAATGTAGCAACGTACCGCGCGATAGGAATCTGCTTTTATCTACATTAAAATACCCTTTGTTCTTTAATGGCCCATTGCACCCATTGAGGCGAGATCGCGTCGATTACCGCTTGCAAACACTGAACGCTTCTGCCAGCTACGACCGCTGTGTGACGCTGCGATTGACAATCGCTGGCGACAGCACCCGATCGGGGTGCTCGCTTTCGCCGCCGACAGTGGACAGGGTCGTTGTCACGGTCGCGCACGATTACGACTTGTGGCTTTTACGGAGAGCAGACCCCGACACGATCGTAGCTGCCGATAATCTAATAGACGATTCCTCCTCTTCTCTCTCGCCTCGGCAGCCGTGACGAACACCACTGTAAGCGAAAAGCGAGCGACATTGTTCACGCTCAATCTGTTTGATTGTGACAGAAAGGTAGTATGGATTCGGTGGCGCACGGACCGGCATTAGTTGTGTCATTTCTCAGTTTGATGCACTTGCTATTGTGAGTTAAGAAAGAAACAAAAAGCAGCTACTGCACGAATTGTGATGAAAAACACAAAGAGAAATTTTATTTTCGTTTCTCCATCAGAGTTCACCTATTAACTCCCAACCACAGCTACCGAATTCAACAATACAAAAATCGTTTGTACGGCATTTCATACAAACTTAGCCTACAAAAGATGCGGTTATAAACCAAATTTGTGACTTGTGATAATTTTATTCACTCTCTCTTTCTCTCTCTCTCTCTCTCATTTTTGCATTCACGCTTGTAAACATTGAAATGGGGGTTCTGGTAAGAGAATTGCTCATAACCAAACGAAATGTCGGGTGTTGCTAAGAACTGCAACACATACAGAGGAAAAGTTTGTGACCAAGCGGTAAAACGCAGTACACGAGAAGGCCATGAATGCTCCCAGAAAACGCAAGCTAGGTAGGCTTATTTCAACTCGTTTTTTTTTACACTGAGTAGAAACACACGCCTTCGCGACTTCTTGATGTTTTTATCATGTGTATGCGCATCCACGAATCACAAGACTAAAAATAATAAACGGGGTTTTACATGGCAAAATATCAATATGACTGTGAGGCAAGTCGTAATGAAGGGCTTCGAAAATTTTGACCACCTTGCGTTCTTTAAGTTTGTCGTCACACAGTACATAGGCCTCCAGTAATTCGTCTTCATCAAATTGCGACTGAGATGGCAGTGGTCGAATTCAACACTTTTGGGTAAGCATTTCAGCACAGTAACGACTGTACCACCGAGGTGGAAAATAGAACAAGGTGGGTATACATAAATGGTGCTTCCACAATGAATGCTTCTAACAATAAGTCTAAAGTAATCTTTACACCGCAAGTATCTCTAAACAAGCTTTCCAACAAGCACCGAAGAATACTTACAAACTGAAAACTTTCTGAGCGTGGCTTGCCTTAATTTATGCTCAAGTTCTTTTTACTTTTACAGGCTTAGGCCTTGTTACAGGTCAATCGAGCCGTTTGCAACAATAAAAATGAAGACGAGTATTGACAGGAAAAAAATTCTTAGTAAATCATCTATTCGTATTCAGCCTCCGGGTCACTAATGTTGCCCATACAGCAGCGCTTTGTGGTATAATATAAAGAGCGTGAACAGATGGTGCGTGACACCTGGACAGCTACTATGCGTTTTGATTGTTCATGTCATGAAGCTGTGTAAGTCATCCCGTCAGACCCTGTGATCCTACAGTGGCGCGAGACTCAGTTGGCTCTCACATAGCTTTTGGATTACTTTTTGCTCTATCTGCTTCCAAACATACGCTGAAAGCGTTGAAAATGCACATTAAAAACTTGATCACACAAACTTCGAGTTTATCCGCATAAATAGAGACCACGAGTGCAGTTCGTGGAAGACGCGCTTAAGGTGTCAAATTCTCCCAGCGGATGGTTCTGAAAGGCGTGACAAACAATTCAAAAGGAAGCACTCCACACAAAGGCACGTTTGATGCTTTCGTGTGAATCAGTGGCATCGCATGGTCTCGTATTGAGAAAAACGCCCACAATGAAAAGAAATGGTTGAGTTTTGTACCGAAATTCGCGATTACGACCACGTCTGCGGGGACATCAAAAATTGCACCGGTTTATTTCGAAGCCGATTTACAGAACCGGAAATCAGCTGGCGACGGTGCAGAAAGTGTAGTTGCATGTAAATCACAAGGAACAACCATTTTTTTTCAAAGCTACGGTGTATTAGGTGTTGTATAATATGTGGTAAATATTAGGACGTGGATGGAATGACCAGTAAATAATGCAGGATTTAACAGAGGTAAGTGGCTAAGATGATTGTTTTAGCACTTTACAATGTTCTTCTTTAAAGTTTTTTTCTCAGGGGTAACGATGAAATCGAAGATTATCGTATTCAACAAAAACAAATGCAAGATAAGAATACTTTAATACAGAAGTGTTTGTGACGAGAACAATAATGACCTTACGACATTGACAAAGGAAATCATCATTTACAATGACTCAAAAATAAAATGCAGTGTAGCCGAAAATGCTACCGAGCCAGTACGCGGACATTCATCACAAAAGAAGCTTGAAATAAGCAGAAGCCTAATTAATTTTTTATTTTTGAAAATATCTTCATTTTACTTCATAAATTGTCGATCAAATGCGAAGAGGAGCTGAAAAAACTGCAGCAGATGCTACGTACCTTGGGAATCGATGTTATGCAAAGCATGCGCATGCAAGCTGACTGTGTTGTAATTTTTAATTGAACAAAACGTTTTGAAGTTCCGCTAAATATTTCTGCAAGTGCACGCACAGATATACGTTAAACAGCTGCATATGTTTTATATTTCCAGCTGTTTATATTTGCGGAACGATGCCGACAACAACATCAATATTAGCACTGCTGCTCGCGAGGATCGTAGCCCTGTACACTGCTACATAAATAAACTTGTCTAGTCAATGCTGTCGATTCCAGCTTTTCTTAACGATCAACCTATGAAAATACCCAAATGTGTTCTCACCGCCACTAGGTAGATAAAAACTGTCAAACACCTCTGACACCTACCCGCATAGAAGTGGCACATACCCGCCACCCTCTGCTATGCAGACAGACAGACCGACAGACAGACAGACAGACGGACGGACGGATGGACGGTCGGACAAACAGACAGATAGATAGATAGATAGACAGATAGATAGATAGGTAGATAGATAGATAGATAGAAAGAAAGAAGATAGATAGATAGATAGATAGATAGATAGATAGATAGATAGATAGATAGATAGATAGATAGATAGATAGATAGATAGATGGATGCTCAAAGTATTTACAATACGCAGAAAAATGGTTCGCATTTAAAATCACTTTAATTATGTTGTACAGCGCAAAACTGCACAACTATGAGTGAATTGGCATCGTTATTTTTTAATATTGTCTCCAGCGTAGTCTCCCTTGGGTGAAAAGCACATTTGCAAAATCATCAATAAATTTACTTGTTGCTTTTCCCTTAGTATGTTTGTGTTTGACTTCAACACTCCTTTCTCTCTCTCTCTCTCTCTATATATATATATATATATATATATATATATGTGTGTGTGTGTGTGTGTGTGTGTGTGTGTGTGTGTGTGTGTGTGTGTGTGTGTGTGTGTGTGTGTGTGTGTGTGTGTCAGATAGTCCCCCTCACCGTGGTGCCACTAGTCAACAAAAAAGGGGTGTAGGTTGAGGTTGCAAAATCTGCCCTAAAAAGTACTTGGATGGGGTAAGCGGAGGGAATCGCTGCGAGGAAGCTTCGCCTCCCTTGATGGGGAACCCTGCACACGCTAATTCGACCACCTAATCAAAGTCTATGGCCAACCGATTAGTGAACGACAAAAGTGAATTAGTGAACGTGATGATCACTATTAAAACTATATTTGCCGGGAAATGCCAATACCTCCCAGAGAATGCACCAGAGAACTCTGCAAGTGACTCCACCAAAAAGAAAAAAAAAGCAGAAATCCTCTTATTGTAGGCGGAACTAGCCACACTAGATAAGAGTGCCTTCTTGTCACTGTTTGGATTCCAAAAGACATCAAAATTTTTGCTTTGGAGTTTCCTACGCCCGACAACTTCCTCCTTGGATCTCCACTGTATTAATTATCTAGGTTATGAAAGTAATTATTCGAATTCACGATTAACTTTCGTTTGTTATTTACGTGGTGCAAGGATAGCTTCGGAGAGACATCGCACCTTTTGAAGCCGGATATGAGAACTCCCACTCGCAAACCATGTCCCGTTCCAGCTTGCTTGCGGATGCGTCCCTAGCGCTGCGACGAGGAAGGCGAGCGCCGAGCAGACGACCTCGCGTTGCGCCGGGCTGCCGTTGGCTAGCCGCAAGAAAGAAACACTAGGCCACTCAAGAACGAACGTGGTGCAGTCCCCGCCTGTAGCCGGCCCGAGCTTGAGTGCCGCTCACAGCCCCATACCTAACCCCACACTTCGCATGATGAAAAAAAAGAAAGAAAGCAAACTTACAGCTTTGTAGCCAGTGCTTCATCAGCTGAACGCAAGAGAGCAATGGTGGCACTCTACAAAATGGTCACCACAAACAGCAATTTTATTAGCGACACTGTTTAGGCCGGCCATTAGTCCGGGCGAGAGAGAGAAGAAGCTTTATTGAAGTGTCCCTGCTGGGGTCAAATGTGGCAGGGGGTCGGGAGACGGGCCACTCTGTGACCTCTTTCCTCAGGCGGCGCCCCGGCCTTGAATCCTGGTGGCGTCTTCGGCCAGCCGGACAGCTCAGGACTGGTCCTCTGGGCACGTGCTGAGGAGCGAAGCCTCCCACTGCTCGGCTGTGGTGATTGTGAATGTAGGGTTCGTGCTGCGTTTAACTGAGTGAGTAGCTGCGGGGCAGGCCCATATATTATGGTAGAGCTCGGCGTTAGGTGCACCGCACGCTTTGCATTGTGGCGTGTGAACAGCGGGGTAAATACGGCTGTACAGTGACGGACAGGGGAAAGTACGAGCCTGTAATAGATGCCAAGTAGTGGACTGCTGCTTACTAAGGCATTTGTCTTGTGGTGTGTATTTAAGCCGGGCCTTGCGGTAATACATTAGGATTTCTCCAAAGGTAACCATTCTGTCCCTCGCATTGTCGCGAAAAGAAAAGACCATCAGGAGACCAGTTCGCGAGGGGTGGTGCCCTGTTGGATGACGCGCCAGGTGGACGAGAGCTCGGGCGGTGTCATGAGCGTGTTCGTTCCCTGCGGGCCCCGAGTGGCCTGGAGTCCAGATGATCTCAACGCGGCAGCGACGTAACAGAGGTGTACTTGTGAGAATGCGGAGTGCCGGTTGGGAGATCAAACCTTTGCTAAAGTTGCAGATGGCAGCCTTGGAGTCGCTGATGATGCAGGATGCTTGGGTTGAAGCGCAGGCTAGAGCGATGGCTGCTGCTTCGCCTTCTTCGGGTTTGTTTGCTCGAATAGTGCCAGTTGCAGTAATTATGTACTGAGGCCCGGTGGCTACAGCGAGGGCCACGGCCCGATGCGTAGAATATTCCGCTGGGTCTACATACGCCACGTGCGTGGCTTGCGCGTAGCACGTACTTGCTTGGCGCGGTCTACTTGTCTTTCCGGGTTATATATATTCAGGGTGCATATTGCGCGGTATGGTGGGAATCACGAAGGTGTCGTGAATGTCCGGAGAAATCGGGAGTTTCTGGCCAAACTGGGAGACGTAAGGTATGCCGAGTGCGCACATGAGATGACGTCCTTTAGGAGTTTGGACTAATCATTCGTAGTGATATATACGTTGGGCTTCAATGAAATCATCTATCGTATTATGAAGTCCTGCGTCATTGAGTTCCGCATTGGACGTAGACATGGGGCACGCACTTGTCGCAGCGCCTGACCATTATGTTTAGCTTCTTGTCGGTGAGCGTAAGTTTCATAAACGGAGCAACGTAAAGGATTCTGCTTCTGGAAAAGGCGGTCACCAGCTGTATGAGATTGGCCTTTTTCATGCCGTGCTGTTTATTGACAATGCGGGAGATGAGCCTAGTAGTCTGATAGACATGTTGGTGTAGTAATTGCATTGTTTCCGAATTGCCGCCGTTCTGCTGAATGCGGAGGCCCAATACGCTAATGGTAGGGACTGTTCGTATAGGGTAATGCTGCACATGCAGAATTATCGTGGAGAAGTAAGTCTCTGTTGCGGGGAGATGTAGATTGATACACGAGTAACTCTTACTTTTGGGGCGAGCAGGACAATCCTCGTTGTTCGACGTCAGTTATTATTCTATCAATAGCCAATTGAAGTTCATCCTGTACCTCTCCGTCACTACTTCTGGCAATCCACAACAGTCCGGGGCGAGTGAGGAGAAATTGTCAACACCATTAACCGGCACGTGCTCTCGCCATCGTCTTCTTCATCGTCGTAGTGTTCATGATATTTTTGCTTTGCTTCCAGAACACCTGCGCCAATTTCTCCAGTAACACTGATTGGCATATATTTTAGCAGGGGGTGGGAAATAGAAGTGAGAGTGGGGAGAACAGATTTGAAGATGCGATGCGGGGATAGATGAACAGGAGTACGAGTGCGAAGAGAATTAAAGAAAGCAACAAAAAGATAGAAGGCGAAATAGAGAGAGAAAAAGATAGAAAATATAAAGAGAAAAAGAAAAATATGAAGAACGGGAATAAAGAGAGAAAATTATTGAAAGACGGATAAAGACTGAAACACACAGAAAGAACTAAAACACAGAAAAAATAGCAGGCGAGAGACTGACTACAGAGAGAAAGATCATGAAACACATAGAAGGAAAGATAAATAAGGACTGAAGAAAAGAGAAGAAAACGAGAAGGAGATGAAAGGACAGAGAAGGAAATACACGCAGAGAAAAGAAAATAGAAAGAAGCAAATAAAAAAGATTAAAAGAGCGCGCATAGCCAGGTATGGTATAGGGTAATATTAAGAGGGGGGCAGAAAAAGGTGAGGGTAAAAGCTTAGCCAAGCTGCAGCTGAGACCAGCCAGCTGCCCGCCAGCTCTACTGTGAACCAGCCTTGTACGACTTGGTGCAAGCCGCGCCATCTTTTAACGCCCTGGCGTTAAAGAGCTCTTTTTGCAAGTTTTCTGGCGTCGGTGTCGGCGTCGTTGGTTGTAAGCAATAAACCATCATCCCATGTGTGACTAAAAATTGAGAATGATGGAAATGAAATAAATGATAAAAATATCCTGGGTCAGAGTGGGTACCGAGCCAGGGTCATTCAAGTCCAAGTGTGGATCGAACACGGGTTTATTGCGTGGCAATCGGGTGTTCTACAACACGGTCACGCGTCTGCTTAAATACAGTGAAAATTACTTCCTCTGCTTGGAAATGCAATGAAAGTAGCTTTCATGCCTTACAAAAACACGCGCCCTGTATCTATGCTTCACAATGCAACATGGCATGTTGCAGTTATATTGCGTGGTACAAGCGCCCATTGCCAGTGGGTGTCACAACATGTGATTACCACAATAGCTTCGTTGTTTAAAGTCCGTAACCCACTACAACATGATCACACGGTGCTGCTCATATTTCATTAGGACTACGTAGTGGGTGCATAGCAAGTTCGAAACGGTTTCATGCGCTGAGAGTTTGACGTACCTGCTAGAAACAGGATTTCGCTATCTGATTCAACTCCTAAAGGCAAAACTTTGAGGTCCCCTAATATTCTTGTCCTTTTTTTAGCCAAAATGCAAACTTCTAAAAAAAATTGGGAGATTTGTTGCGAAAACGCAATAGCTCGTAGTGATATCTCAGTCTTCCTACACAAGAGGATGCTGTGCCTCAGAGCTACATTTTACTATGTTCATGATTGCGTACACTCGAATGCTGTGGCAATAGAACACTGAGTAAAAAAGTATTTTTTTACACCGTGCACTAGGGTGAATATACAATAGCGCGGCTTTGTCGGTTGTGACCGTATGGAAGAAAGCTTGACTGCGGGTAAAATGACCACGCCTGAAATGGTAACAGAATCGGAAGTCTGGATGCCTCGCAAACTGCCTTTGTGTAACACTATATTGGGTCGCACCTGTGTTTAATTGTCTACACTGAAAAGCTACGTTGAATTGTAACCGTTGTGCATTGAAACGGGTTACCGCTGCCTCTCGCATTAAAAGCTTTGGCCCCGTCGTTCCTTGTTTGAATGACGATGCAACGGCGCAGTGAAAGTGTGACGCCAAGCCTTTTCGGCGAAGCTGTCGTGGGCTTCAAGATAGATAGCTCATGACGGCTCGCTTAATGAGCAGAACACACAGTCGTGAAGACCGACGCTCCCTGTAGGCCTTCAAAGCCTTCGGGCATCAATGAAGGGCAAACACTGCATAGAAGTGCGGATTTACAACTCTAGCCGGCGGGCTCTGGTCAACATAGTCTTGGAGGTAGTGATGCAACTGACGAGAGACGATGGCCTGACCAGGGAATACCCGCAGCGCTTGCGAAAGCACGTGCATTCAACTGCCACACTTTTCTTACTGCAGCTCAGTGAGGGCCTCTCTTCACTTATTCTATGGTTATTGACCTCACACTTGTTCTCACGCGAAGTGATCATCACGAATTCATCATTCCGATTAGCCGAAGTTGCGACGGAGTTGGCCTCACGGCTGTCTTGATCTTACGACCACTTGTACGACAATAAATGTCTCTTCACGTAAAGTACTAGTTTGCCAAATCAGTGAAATTTGTAAAATGTGAACACACGAAACAGCGCTTTATTTTTAGCGAGATTACACTGCGCACCCTTTTATGGAAATCATTTCCCAATTTTGACAACAATTTAGGCACTCGTATTGCGATTTGCAAGACATAAAATAAAGAGAAGTAACGCTTATGCTATAGTATTTCAGATATAGAAGACACATATATGAATTTCAGTTACCAGAAACTTCGCGCCAACAGAAAACAAAAAGAATTCCTAAAATGCTGCTTTACCTGCTCTGCTCTTTGTTCTTACGCTATGGCTGCACATGGAGACGTTAGTTACATTCTCCATTTTTTGTACCTTTCCATTTCCCCGCTCCTATGAAACAACATCTTATGTTGTTAATCTAATAACTATACGTGTAGTTCTGTTGAACCATGACTTTCCCTGCTGTGCGAGACACTGTGATGGAAATAGCCATAAATTGACATATTAGCACGCTTGTTTTACAGCGAAAGCTGTTAGGAGTTTACAACTCGGGACACGCGTAGTTGCATGTTGTCCGCCGCCGCCACCGCCGCCGGTGTCTGTAACCACATCACGCGAAATTAGAAAAAAAAAACTCTACGCTAATGATACAGTGGCGCTTGAACCCGGGTCCGCAATTTTTGACGACTGATTTACCGGGGCTTGTAACTTGTCAAATTTGACTTAAGCAGGCATTAACTAGCATCAATGACATGGTAAGGCTCGAACACGGGTCCTCTAGGTGCCAGCTCAGTACTCTACCACTTAGCTACTTCGGTGCTTGTGACTTGTCGTCAAACTTGCCTTAGGCAGGCTTGATGTCGGGAAAGCAATCGCATTAATACGACTTATAAAGTGTTTTACAACAGCGAAAAAACAAGCAGTCATCGCACAATGCGATTAGCGTAAAGAGTGAGCCATCCAATGCTCCAACACATTACAAAAGCATGTTCTTGTTTCCCTATTAACTGTGGCGCATACCCGCTTCAGCCATAATTCTCCATCGTTGTCAGTCACTGCATTCATGGACAATTGGCACAACATTCCTAGCAAGTGTTTAGCGGATTGATTGATTGCTATGATTGATATGTGGGGTTTAACGTCACGTGACGTAACGGAAATTTTGACCACCTGGGGTTCTTTAACGTGCACCCAAATCTGAGCACACGGGCCTACAACATTTCCGCCTCCATCGGAAATGCAGCCGCCGCAGCCGGAATACGAACCCGCGACCTGCGGGTCAGCAGCCGAGTACCTTAGCCACTAGACCACCGCGGCGGGGCTGTTCAGCGGATACCACGCTTCTAAGAATAATGAAGAAAAATAGTATATCGAATGCCGGCCTATACTGCCCAAACGTTTATTATTAATGCCCTAGTGGGTGCCAAGCAAGTTTTCTTCCAGTAGTTACCCTTTGAGTGCTTTGAAAAGGCTCTGAAAGGCCACTTTTCTAGCTTTCGCTGTGACTGTTCGCCCACCGCGCAGGCCAGTCGTTTTTTTAGGTTGTGCAGGAAGTCATCAATATTTTTGAACTATGTTACGAATATTTATCATCTACTAGTTTATGTAGTAACAGGTGCGGCATTGGCATCACATGTCATACATACTACGTAATAGAGAAAATTATCGCTATTGGCCAAATGCATTCCAATATGTATCGAAAGAAAAAAAATGAGAAAGACTCCAAAATTTGGAGCGAGTTGTTCGTCTTGGGCACTGTCGCATGCATAGACTTGCAACTGCATCTGCACACATCTGTCAGTGTGCGCTTTTACGTAACAGTAAGATATTTAATGAATTACTAAGGCGGTGCAAGATCAAAAACAAGAGCTCTGAGCAATAAACTGGGAACAGTGCAAGTGACATATTATGCAATATATTGTGCAGTATTATGCAGTATATTGAGGGACTACCGTATACAGGTATTTACCACTACTGGGCATGCACTGGCAATGCTTTGCCAAAGAAACATGGACCGCAGTTTAGGTCCTCAAATACACATGATTTTTTGTCGCTTGGTGTCATGCCAACACGAATAAAAGACAACCGAATCCCCTGAATGCTGCGCCATTAAGCTACTGAATGAATACAAGATATCACACAGAGAAAGCCTGTCTTTATTCGATGTTTGACACAATTCAAATGTGTATGCAAGGCCAAACAAGAAAAAGAAAGAAAGAAAAGAAACCGACGAAATGTATCGCTTGCTGCACTTCTAAGGTATACTTCTCGAGTAAGCACCAGTTGTTTCGATCATCAGTCATTCATTGCTGGCTCGAATGCGCGAACGTGTCAGTTGTCGGCTCAGCTTCGAAATACTCAGAAGACGTCGATGATTCTGCTGCATCGCGAGCATCACCTTGAGGAGCAATTCCCGGCACTCCTTCCTCATGGTTTGCAAAGTACTGCGATGCCTGGTTCAGCCACTGTTGCACTTGAAACGATTTATAGTTCCAGGCGCTCCCAGCATCGGCATTCATCACAGCACTCGGCGACTTCGTGGGCATGTCTTGCCGGCGTTCACAGAGAGCTGTGATCTCGGATCTCACCGGCCTGCTGGCGTACGCCTGCTCTGCCACGAAACGAGCGGTGCGATCGTCATCCCTATTCGCGTGAGTGGGCCCGAACGCCACGGCCATCCTCTCGTTCCAGTTTTTCTTGGTGGCCTTCGTGTTGTACCTAAATGCGGCTGTCGAGCGCGAACTGCTACAAAGAGGGAATGGCGTTCGATAAGGCGCCGTTTTGCGCCTCGTCTTGACCCGCTTTTCTTCGCAAAAGCTTTCGGTAGAACTGTCTTCGTAGCTGGCCTGGTTACCAGCCGTTTCCACGTTGGGAGAGCCCGTCTCTGGTGAGCGGTATCCTGTATGGTGCCCTTGACCTGACGACGTCACCTGACGCCCCCCTGATGGATCTTCAAAACCGCCAGAACACCCGTCCAATTTCGGCCCGCCTTCTAAAACGAGGTTGGACGGGTCTTCCGGTGCGCACTGACTCGGAGGACAACATGTGGCGAGGTAGCGTTTCAGCAAACTGTATTCCCCAAGCGATGTATCGAAGAGGGCACCCGAACCAACGCATTCATTCTTCATTATACAAGGCTCCTTGCCTGCGTGCGTGTCGCTGGCATATGTGGTAGACGGCTTAGGGGTTGAGTCGTAACCTCCTTCGTTTTGCAGCCTCAGGAAGGTCTCCAAGAGTGGATTCACCTCCTCATCCTGAAATGGAAGCTGTTTTAAAGCATCATTTCTCAGCTTATCTCGCTCTAGTGCCTCTATTTGCTCAGGCTCAAAGATGGTGTTAGTTCCTGTGCCGTCCGTACAAGTATCGCCTGAACTGCTCATCTGTTCCGTCGTCCATTCTTGAAAAAGCGAGACTGTTTTTAGCCAATAGTCTGAGTGGGACTTGGTTCTTTGTGTTGCATCGGTCTTCGGATCCACCTTATAATTGTGCTTGTCAGAAAAGCCATGGAACGAAGCAGCTTTTGGGCGTTGCACGAGAATAACCTGCGCGTCTTGCAGCAGGAGTTGTTTTTGCTCATCCCCTTCTCTTCGCGAAAGTGAGCTGTGACGCACGCCCGTTGGTTGTTCGTGTGCCGCATTGTCCGCCTCGTGAGTAGGAGAACGAGAAGACCAGTTTCCGAAAGGTACGTAGCTGTCTGATCTGTTTAAAAGTGCTGACTGCGGTAGTGGCTTCAAAAGCTGCTGGGATTTCACGAGACTGGCGCTGCACGCTGAAACAGAGACTTCTATCGACGGCTTCGCCTCCGGGTATGGTACCGTTTCTTCCGTGTAAGAGAACACGGTGGCGTCAGCTTCTGGCAGTGTTCTGTAAACTGGAGGACTCCAGCTGACTCGCTGTTTGTGATGATGCGCAGTAGCCGCCACTCGCTCCCATTCCTCACTGCCAACGAACTGGAGCGGGTGTATCTGCGGCTGAGCCAGATAATCACCAGTATATCCTACGAGAGGCGGCACGTCAAAAAGAGGAGGTTTGGATGTAGATGAGCTTTCTACGGATATGTCAGAAAGAAGCCGGACTCCCAGATTGTCACTCTCCTGAACGTCGTGTACTGGGCCCTGTTCGGCAGAAAATAAGTCTACGTCAGAGGTCTGGGAGGTACCATCACTTGTATGACCGGAAGTTGCGTTTGAAAGTATGTCAAGCTGAACGGGCTGACCAATTTTCAGCCGATGGCCATGAGAAGATGTGTCCTCTGAAAGAGACTGCAGTAATTCCTCTGAGCGAGCCGCATTTTTCTTTTTACTCCACTGGTGTGAATCAGCATGTTCATTTCTCGAGTATGGAGTGATGTGCTGAACTGTCGAGTTCACACTGTCCCTTGAAATCAGAGCGCCATTGATGGAGCTGTATCTGGTAGTGCTGCCCCCGTGAGTTGTTTCATTTTCAGCCTGTGACGTCTTGGTATCGCTTTCCTCTGATGTTTCTTCCGAGGTTGTACGATCCGTTGAGGTTCGGTCAACGTTATGTGATTCTCGGGACGTAACGCCACTTAGAGGCGTGGCACGCACCCTTTTCTTTTCAGGATTTCTTGCGCTCGATTTGCTCAGAGAAGTTCCAGCAGACGTTGCAGAAGTGGCATCGCTAGTACAATCTTCGCGTTCAGGAAGAAGGTCACTGGTCTTCGTGTCCGTCACGCCTTCTCCAGCGAGCTGAGCAGATGCATGCAGCAAGTGCGAGTACTCTTCTTCGATAATTTCTTTCAGAATGTTTTTCAGATCTCCCCGCCTGAGTGAAGACAGCGGTTTGTTGAGTGCTTCGCAATGGCCACTGGAGCAGCGTTCAGCGACCACATTCGAGCGTTTTTTCTCAGTCGCTTCGCTTGAAACTGCCTCGTTGTGGAGCATTACATCTCGCATAAGTTGGTGACCAGAAACGGGTGTTTGTTCGGCGGATATTTTAGGAAATTTTCTTTCATCGTTTCGGTCTTCGACTGGACCAAAGCCTACAAGCTTGTTGATGCAATGAATAAGCTCTTCTTCATTGATGTTGAAGTTGATGACGTCGTCAGGAGCACGGCACTGCTGCTTTCCATATTCGTCACTTGTATGTGTAAGCTTGGTTGTTTGGTCTGCTTTGATAGCGTAATCGTCGTTTTCCACTCCTTTTACTTCTGTGCTTTCCACATTCGGAGTAAGTGTGTAGGGTGTCGTTCTTTGCACTATGTCAATCTGTTCATCAAGAGCTTTGCCCCACTGACTCTTTAAGTCTCCAAATTGAACACCAAAAGGGAGATTCAGCTTTTTAAAGTGGACTGATCTTTGCCAAGATGTTGCCGGAAAAAGCTTCTCGCCTGAAAGAGCCAGTGTTATGCTTCTGCGCGAACTTCCTGCAGTCTCATCTTTGGTTGCGCTTTCGGAAACTGATGAATTTTTAACCTGCGCTGATATATCCCTACCGATTGCTAATGGAACAGTAGAGGAACATTTCTTTTCTTTCTTGAAGTTCAGATAAGACCCATAAGATCTTTTGCTTTTCGTAGATTGCTTGCTTGAAGGTCTCGCGTGGGCACTATGTTTGCTTATAAAAGTAGCCGGCGTGCTCTGGGCGTTCTTTTTGTCTTCGAAGTTGGCAGGAGCAGAAGAGAACTCTTCCGTGCATGCCGGATTACGAATTACAGAAGCTTCATTGATGCTGCGCAGCAGCCTCACCGTAAGGTCGGAGTTTTGTTGTGTCGCCGAGCCACACTGGTCGAAAGCAGAAGTTGGAGGTTTAGCTCGGCTACCGTCAAGCAGCCTTTTCTGTGCTGCCTTCCGCAAAAGTGGCTTTTGTTCTTCGTGCTTCGCGAGGCATTTAGCGGTTCCCTTTTGATCGAGATTTGAGTCAGCATTCTTTAGTATACTTCGCTTTTTTGTTACCGAACTGGCGCTGCTAGATTTTCGAGCGTTTTGAGAAGTTTCCCGAGCGCTCTGACCCACATAAGTGTCCAAACCAGAACCCCCACTGCTTTTCTGGATCTCTTGCATGTTATTGTCTGGATCGTAATAGTGAACACGTGCAAATTTTCTCGTTTCCAGTGGGCCACGCGCGTTGTCCTTGCTCTCTTCGCCATGACTATGTTGCTGAGGAAGCTCGCTGTAGGCAGTGCGAAAACAGCCGGTGCTCTTGGTGCTCGTCGGTGCTGTCGAGTGGGGATAAATGGACGATACAAGGCTCTTGAGGGCGTCTCCTGGTTTTCTGAATCGCTCCGAAGCTTTCGTGTGTTTCTTATCGGACCCACAACGACTAGCACTCTGCGATGGCATACTCGGTGCACCAGCCGTTTTTCGCGCTTTCCATAGGCGTGATCGTGATGTGTCGGAGAAAGAGTGGTAGGATGGCGACTCTCTTCCGTCATCGTCCTTCAAGCGATACGTTCGCTTGGGAATCGTCCAGTTCTGAATCACGGGATAGGCGTCCACCGGACATCCAAAACTCTTGTAAGAATCGGCTATTGTGTCGAAACGCGAGCCTAGGAATGATGCTTCCACGAGTGGCGGCAATGATTTTTGTTCTGACATGGTTTCGCTGTTGAATACATTATCCTTTCGCAGCGCTCTTTCCTGCAATGTAGAGGACAGAGCCTGTTTTGGTGCACCCGTTTCGTTCGCGGTACTCTGGGCTCGAAGCCCACTTTCAGTCTTGTCTTCTCCTCCCCCTTTATCTACGCGTGACCATCTGTCGTCAAGGTGCGTGCTGTTTTCGACGCCCTCTTTTCCCTCCGACGGCTTGCACGAATCACCGTAAGAAACGTCATCGATACCTTCGGCTCTCAAGGTGCCTTTAGATAGAAGTTTATTCCGCAACGCCACAAGTGTATTCGAGTATATCGACCTGGCAATGCCACTAATTGGAAGAACGTCGACTGTCATAGTTTCTTGACAGTTCACGCTAGCTTCGCTAGAAAATGGCCCACCTAGAGGAGGCTTAGCATCAACCTCCTTCTTGGAAGCCGGTTTAGTTGCAGATTCGTTCGTAGAGTTCTGGACGAAGGCGCTCCTTTCTAATTCCAATTGACGAAGCACCATCTTCATAATTCTATCCGCGTCAAAATCCGAGTCGAAGACGTGCTGACCGGACTTGAGCAATCCGGAACGAGTCCCAGTAGAAACTTCATCCGCTGCGATTAGCCGCGTGTCACCAGGTCGTCGAACCTCCTCATGGCGAGCCAAAACCACGGAACTATCGACGTGCCTCGTGTGCTGAAGCGAAGCGATCGGCGCTTCTTGACCATCAGTAGTGTCTTCTTTCAGCATAAAGTCCCTCGAAGTGGGAGACAAGTCGGCCTTTTCATTCTGGTGCTGCGCCTTTCCGTTCGGAGGCAACAGCAGTCCTGCTCGCACGTCACCAGTGTCTTCCTCGGGAGACACGGAGCGATGGACGTCTACCTGCACAGTTGTGTGGCGGACGCGCCGTGCGTTAACCTTAGTCTGGCTGGGATAGTGAACCCGTGTTTCCTGCGCTGCCGCTGCTTCGTTCTCGCGGTTTCGCGAGGCGAGAGCCATGATCTTCTCTCGCACCTCGGACACCATAGACTTCGTGCTGTCCCATAATGAGGGACGATCCTCTCTCCAGTACTGGCTGTGGTACGTCGGTCCCATGCAGTCGTCTTTATTATACCTATCGGCTAGTTTCCTGCAAGAAGGGTTGACAACAAAGCGATCGGTTTCACTACACTCTACCTTACACACAAAATAGTAAATAGAAATGATTAGAGACTGTTTAAAAAGTAAGTAGACCGGATACGATCAGTAAGCGGACAAATAGTGCACTGTAAACAGTTGTTCAACTCATAAAAGTACATAAAGTTAAAATGAGAATTACAGTTATTATCAACGTTGTCATCAGGTTACCTAGGCACCGTGAAAGCTCTATTTCAAAGTGTTTCAAACGGTTAAGTACTTCTGGATGACTACATCAATCACTAACATAGCGAGAAAGAAAGTGTAAATGAAACTGATTTTCAGGGTTTTGTTTTGCTATATTTACATTCAGACTTTCGCAAGGCCATCTGCGGTACACCAGTGCATTAAGCGAACAATACGTCATCAATACCCATGCTACGTTAACAGGTGACTTTCTATTTTAGGTGTCATTTTTATGGGAGGGGGGGGGGGGGCTGACCTAATATTTTAGGTGAATCCCGGGCCTAATATAAGCTAAGAAAAACTACAAACTGTGGTGTCCGATCGAGTTTTCGACCATCCTTGGTTAATTAGGTGCTTGCGCAAGAGCGCTTGGAACAGACTAAACGAAATTGAATGATATATCCAAGAACACCGAATCGCGTACGATGGGGTAAAAGAAAGCCATAAAACGCAGTCCACTAGACAGAATGTAGGAATCATGAGCCCTAATTACAACTCATTTTGAATGTTTAATGCGCAATATACGCCACATCGCACTTGCTTTAAAAATATGGTTCGTTAATTAGGTGCTTCTACTCCGCTTTTCTTAAACAAGATGAAACTTACACGCACGCAGGGGTTCTTAATTACTGCAGTGACACAAGCGCGGTGCGGTCATCATAAATTTTTGAACGCGAAAATTATCTATATATTGTTGTTTACTGCCCCTCTCCTGAATGAGGTCTGTACAACACGTCATTGGTGGCAGCCGGGAACATAAAAAGAACAAAAACAACCTAATTCTAAATCACTTCACGTGAGTGACTACAGCCGACATCCAATCTCCTCTCGTATGGCCACACCATTTTATTATTGCCACGTTTCCAAATCACAATTTAAACATCTATTTTCTTGCTTCCGGCTTGAACAAAATTACTCTAAACGTCACTTTCTTATGCAGGTGTTTGTTGGCCTAATCCACTAAAATTTTTAAAGTACAACATTGTGTAGTGGCCCCCAGAATGTTACGAACTGCAATGGTCGGGTCCCGTTTCGTAGGTAACCCCCATGCAAAGCTGACTCAACAGCCGAATTCTGTGTACGGGTGAAACAAGAAGCAATTTTCGTTCGGAGCAGCTGATCGACACTGGCACATTTGCTTCGCCAATGTTCCGACGAGCAGCTCATGCTCTATGTACTGCTATCTGAATAACGACTTCTGTGCACTTGCACTTGCAAATCGATTCGCATGCACTCAGGAATGAAAGTTCGCCGCCACACACAGGATAAAAGAAGTTTTGCTGATAAGTTAGAAAGCTTGCCTGGTTGCTAAATGATTAAACAAAACTATGCCAACAACACACACACGAAACATGAGCTGATGGGACAAAACAGGTTCCGTTGTAATTTGTGTGTCTGTAGCGCCTCGGCTGCTTCTTTGTTCTTCACTTCGAATAGCATCAACGACGCGGACTGGTCGATGAAATGAAAAAAAATATACCTTAGTAACTAGAAGTGGCACCTAAATTCATTGACTCCTGTTTGCGTTCTCGTCATAGTCAGAATCGATACAGATACGTATAGGTTACTGGACGTAATGTGAAGGTGACGACGCAGAAAAACGCCCCGATAGCCAAAGAAAAAAAGTTTGATGGATGAAAAAGCTAAAATTGCAAAAGTGCTTCGTACGATTTATTGTTACTTTCTGTTTTGTTCAGGGTGCATCGCATGCACAGTTCATGGCTAAATAAGATTGCTACTTGGCGGCGCTCGGCTTGGCGCTCCATCTTTGCTAATGCAAAGCTGTCAAGTCCATCATCAGCCTTTTACTTTCAAGTTCTCCATTAGCGCTCTATTCGAGATGGCAAGCACTTTTCTACTTCCCCCTTCTTTTTAATACGTTTGTATGTTGTCTTTCACTCTCTTCCTCTCATCTCCACCTGTTAGCTAATTATGTTGTCATAGGCTAATTAAGATGTTATACTTCGAAAAAGTGGTTGTCCAAGCAGTTGTGTACAGAAGATTTCACGGTGCCAAAATCACTGTCGGTATGACGCATTGTACACAATATACAAAGGAGAAAACAGAGCAGTTAAGTCACTGATGTGAGCCGCAGGATGACGCGTGAAAGCACAGGTCAGTAAACACGCGAAAAGCGCACCGCTCGGGAAAGAAGTCACGCAAAGAATTGAATAGCAAAGGGGCTAATTCGTACCGTAAACATACTATTGTGCCGCAGACTACACTGACGAGGATAAGTGCTCCCGCGATCCAAGCGATCGCGTTTGTTGCTTTACTAGCGAATCCAGCTGAAAAAGAATAAAAACAAACAAAGGTAAAGACACGTTGGCACTTTTGTAATGAAAAAGACCACCACCTAAAGGGCACTAGTTTTCGTTACTACTTAGATGACGCACGGCTAAGCGGGAAGAACACACGCGGGTCTGCGGGAAGCAGGCCAAGTAGAAAGCAAGCTGTCATCTCTTTTCCTCTTTCATCCCCTCACATTTGCATAAGATGCAGCAGCTCCTTGATTGCCTGCGGCAAATCCTGCGTCTCTTTTCAGATCTTGCATCTCTTGTTCGTTCGGGGTACCTTTAAGATCTTATAGAGCATGTTATTTGATGTGAACAAGCGCGAGAACCATAGAACTTCCTAATATTAAATAGAGGGGACTCTTGCGCTGAGATCGTTCAGCGACCATGAGAAGGCCTGGTTTTCGTGCTGGCGGGCTTCGAACGTACTTTGTGGCTTTATTTATTGCATGGTTTTAGTTTTGTTTGAAATAAAAAAAGAAGGAGTTTTGAACTTTCTGAGATGATTCAATTGGCGAGCCTAAAGTGTTATGGTGGTGAAGTGTAGCTGCCGGAGACTTGTTTGTCGTTTTATAACGGAGCAGTTTTATACCTCGTGAAGCCGAACAAAGCCGAAAGTACGAAGATTAGGCAAATCAATGTACTGCCCATCATTCCCATGCTCACCGAAGCGCCATGGGTTGCGGCTCCCATGGGCACTAGCGCCAGATTTTATTCAATTGTATTTAAAGGAAACTCAATGAAGAAAACAATTTTCGACCTATTTTGTCTTAAACATGTCACCTGTTTGCCAATGCAATTGGAAGAAAACGAATTGAATGTTTGGCATGTTTTATCTCTATTGCAAACGTTCCCTAGCTTGCTAAAATTAACCATTTAAATGTCGCTTTATGCCGAAATGTCGGGAAAGGGTTGAACATTTTTTTAAAGTACACCACCTATTCTTCACATGGCGCAAAAGAGGATGTGATATTAAGCCAACGAGGTATTTGCCTAAAACGACTTGTGTAGCGCCAGACTTGTCATTGTCTCAACTAACGACGCGCAGTGTGCAGGAGTCTTGTGCGATAATTTTTTCGCTGTGATATCACGTGCCCTCGCAAGCTTTGTCGTCTCGGAATGGAATAACATGAAGAGCTAGCCTTATACGAGACGTTGCTTTGTGAAGCAGCAATCAGTAGTGAAGGTGACTGATGTAACTTAGATAACCAAATTAACTCTAAATTTCACATTCACACTTCCTATTTAACACTTTAAAGATTCGCTTTACCCGACAATAAAATTTACAAAAAAAGACTTCGCAAGAGAAGGACTACTTAGGCGACTTCCTTTGTGTGCATTTTTTATAATTTCGGTGTATCGATCAGTGCGTAGAATCTTGCAGCGTTTACAAGTTCAAAACTTGTTTAATCCATACTCACACTGGAATGTGTAGGGAGCACGCAATGACATTACAGAAGCAATACATGCTACATGTGCTAAGACAAAATTAGTCGATCACTGCACGGCGAAAGGACACGGCTTCAAAATGCTTGTCCGGAAACAACGATGAAGCCTAAGAAAATTTGTCGACTTGTGAGCTACGCATCGCAATATATCTGCATTTTATTGCAATAGTCACCCTCTGCCCGATCTTTACGAAAAATGTAAACAAGTAGGTTGCATTCTTTCATCTGTTGCCACTTGTATACTGACGATGCTACCCACATAGATAGGAAAATGTGAGTGTTTTTTTTTTTGTTGTGGAGCCATGCCATTGGGTGAGGCGTGGATAGAAAACGCCAAATATTAATTCCCATGGTTTTTTAAACATCTTATGAACCACATTTTTGTTACGTGCTTATGCATTTTAGATTCCTTATATCCAGTTAAAACGCCTGCAGCTTTCTAACAAATTGGAGACCATAGAGAGTCGTATTACTAACTTCAGAAAGTTTTAGCAAATTATACACGTTGAAAACACGTGCTCTTTCATGGTTGCCCCAGAAGGCACATTCGCGTGATACGTTCATTGCAGTGGCATAGATAGATAGCCCTGATAATGGCTCACCTGGTACGCAAATGTTTTTGCTCTTAAGTATATTCGGTGGTCGGCAAGTGCAAACCTGGTTGACGCATTCCAGGTGAGGGTTTAGGAAAGAGCATTCCACAGTGTCTGCACAGTCTTCGAAGATGTGGCGGGCTGCGATTGTGAGGAGTTGCGAGTGAACGCGCAAGTAGAACTCAAACAAGAACTGAATAGTTGTAGCGAGCTACACTTAAAAAAAAGCAGCAAGGTTCTGTGTACCATGTGGAGTATTTAAAACTTCCCTATCAATTTAGCCGCACAAATATTGTTTCACACATGTGGCAGGCGCGAACGGGTGGATTCAATATGCAAGGGTAAGTATGGTTCCCTCCATAAGAATACGTAAACCTACACTTGTGCGAACATTGGACCAGTTGGAATATTGCAACGAATATTACAGCAGTCTATTTTGCTTGTATTCAGATTTAAATCACTCAAAACTTTGAAGTATTTGAAATGAACGAATAGTTGTATAATAGTCTGCTGTAACGTTATGTAAAGGTGGTTTGATTGCAGTAAGAGTGTGCTGTATTCCGTAAATACATTCCTTAAAAACAAAGCCCCAACTCAAGGTTAAAGGAACAACTTAACTTCCCATCAATTCGTAATTTGATCCCCTTTAAAAGCTTGTTATACCTTCTTATATGTTCTAAGTATGGTGATTTTTGAAACATTACACTTTACAGGTTTATAACTTGCATTCTACCAAAAATCAAATATTCGTACTATTCAAACTTGCTTACATTTATTTTTTACTTGCACATGCCTTGTTTCAAGTAAAGATAATATTGTGCAGCTTACTTGTGTCATGAAAAATATTTGTTTGATGTGTGGAGTTTAACGTCCCAAAACCACCATATGATTATGAGAGATGCTGTAGTGGAGGAATTCGGAAATCTTGACCACCTGGGGTTCTTTAACGTGCACCCAAATTTGAGCACATGGCTTGCAGCATTTTCGCTTCCATCGAAAATGCAGCCGCCACAGCCGGGATTCGATCCCGTGACCTACGGGTCAGCAGCAGAGTACCTTAGCCACTGTAACACCGCGGCGGGGCCATGAAAAATATGTTTTTATTATGTTATATACAGTATGCGAATTTGATTTTAAATCATTCGACGAAATCACTATTCACCGTGAATTTGCTTCTAAAATAAAATTTACTGCTCTCCGAAGCCTACGAAAACTCCAATTTAATGTGACCGTGTAGACGGATGGGTTCTTTTGACAAGCTAATTTTGCGTGAAGTTTTAAATTTCGGTTTAGAGGGCCGCGAGATTCTGTGGCCTTGTCAGTTGCAGGCTGCAAGAAATTGAGTGGTTCGCCTTTTAATGGTGTTTCAATACCTTCTTCTGAGTAATGCAAATCACCTGAAAATATTTAAAAACATCTTTATACAATGTTAATACCGTCTTCTATATGTCATTGTATGAAGTTCAGTTCATAATAAACACTGTTAGGTTGTCGGTGTGTCTCAATCAGTCGTGATTTTACACTGTACAATATACAGTTGTCCGTAAGAGCTGCTTTTTTTCGTGAATTCCAGATTGATACTTGAACACTATAAGCTACTTTTTATTTGGAATGTTTTCCCATAGGCTGGGTAAAATTATATTCCCTCAGTGATGAATATGTATTCTAAATATTTGAAAAATCTCGAATTCCACGTCCCCATACGATTGTGAATCCCGCCGTATTGAGATTGTCAGGATCGATATAGAAAAGCAGAGGCAGTGTCGCATTCTTTGAAGTGTTGTTGTTTAACGCACACCTGAATGTAGGTGAGCGGGTGTTTTATTGCTTTTCACAACAAAAGAAGTGGAGCCTCCATGCGCGGATATCTAACCTGTGTCACCGGTCTTGGAAGTGCCCCAGTATAGCTGATTAGCTACCGCATATATGGCAGGTGTGTATTTCTAGAGGTAAGCATGCTTAACAGCTCTTGCTTAATTATGACAATGTACTACAAATTCGGATGCGCACGAAACCCTCGAAAACATTTTCCCGGTGAGCCTGCCCCAAAGCTTTAACGTCATTGACAATTTAACGATCACATAAACGAGAGTTGCTCACAAATAAAAGATGTGTAATCTCTTAATTTTTTTCGTATTTCGATCAAAGATGTTTCGTTCATATTTTCGCAACATATATAGGATGGCTCCGTCTACCTAAGAAAAGGAGAAATAGTAGCGCGTGAGAACAGACTACGTTTCGTGTGGCCTTGTGCTCATTTCGTGGCTCCCGCCCACCCCGTGGTCAAATGGGCGTGCCTAATGAAAGAGACATAGGCGGGTCGGTTCTAAGGACAATGGGGAACAACGAAAAAGGCTTTTTTTACTGTCGTCGTGTTTCTATTTCTTGTGCAAACTCTGTCTCACACACATTGTAATGCCACGTCCGAATTCGGTTAAGTAACCACTGCAAAGACACAGTATTTATGTACAGTCTAAGGAGACGTTTGCTTGCAATTGGCAGCTTAGCACGATGAATTTTTCTTTGTTTTCGTAGACACCAATAAATGAAGTTATGAAAACTGAATACCAGCAGCTAACCTATACAACTAAGTACACAGCGCATACGTCTTATTTCGCTCTTTCGAATGCGCTTCGACGTGAAAGTACCAAGATTTTATTATAGAAGGTGTTCAGTTAAAGCCGGGGCCATCAAAGACCTCGAAACACACGGAATAAAAAAAAAGAAGGGTGCTTCTGGTGAACCTTGCGTCGCTTTTCTATTCTG
>WOVY01012216.1:85000-225000 GCA_013436015.1 Rhipicephalus annulatus
TCAACAGCGTCGCCATCATCATCGAAACTAGCAAGGTCATGAAAGTCTGCTCCACACCTGGTGTTTCCAAGGTTAGCCAGTATGTTTGTTGAAGCTGTAACCTTTAGTGGCGATGACGGTGATGACTAATTAGAGCCCAGCTGTTCTTTAAGGGTTGGTTCCTTTCAAATACACAATCTTTGCTCATTTCACATGGGGTGACACCTTGCGCGATTCCACGTATTTCCACGCCGCAGCACGTTTTTTAACGTGACTCGTTGCCAGACACGACGTTTGTACAGATCTTACTTCTTTTACTTGAAGCGGTTTCATTCACTGACATGGCTGTGTGGTATAGAACGACTCATTTCCCGATTTCTGGGTGCGACATTCGTTAAGGTCACGTGAGTTTTTCTACAGCTCACCACGTTTCTCAAAGTAAGAGACGCAGACGTATAAAAACTCACTATAGCTAGTGGGCCGCACTCACGAAATTTAGTCCTAAAAATACCGGTACAGTGAAGAAGGTAGGAGCGGGAAGTGGATAGATATGGTGGTGTGGGCAGTAGTTTGCACAAAAATAACGTTGCTGTTTGGAAGAAGACATTTCCCATATCTGGGATATGGGACGTTTTTACGAGGGTATTCATAGCGCCAGAATTCCGAAAGCTGTCCCTACCTCTCAAAAATAGCAAACCACTCAGCTGAAGACGCTTTAGCGGCAACTACGCGGGCCGCATGCGGTCCGTTTGCCACGTGTTTGAAACCCCCGAGACAGACGGTCAGACGTGGAACTGGCTTCTAATTGAATTCTTATAGATGTTATGCACTAACCATTTTGTCACCTGCTTTCTTTTATTTCAAGTCAGCTACTGGTGGAAGGTGGTAATGGTAGTGCCACCGCTCGCGTTCACCGCATAACACCTTTTATTTCCAAAGATTCCCGTCTGTTTTTTTCCGTTAGTGTGATTGGTGGGTTTAGTCCTCCAAATATTTTTCGTTTTCTCAAGGCGCCTAATTTCGACGACTCTAGGTCAGCCTCCAACTTTGGCTTGCATATCGCTGGTTTTTAAGCACATCACAAAGAAAAGTAAGTTATGTGCACCTACGAACTACCAATAATGTTCTTAGAAACTGTGTCCAATGTTATGGCACTCAAGTAGCTGGTAACCACAAGGCAAAATGGCTGCCACCGATCCACCATCAACGCATTTAGGAAGTTAGACACGGAAAGTGTGTCCACACGGTTCGTTGTGTGCCGTACAGCTGTGCTCAAACACAGACAAGATATATTTTTCTTGTCCCTTACATCACATGTGTGATACTTATTTTCATTATTCTACATGCCAGAATATCTGATGTGTACTCAACGTTCGCTTTACCCGTAAATATAACGACTGCCTTTTCTCGGTAACTTTAACCACTAAGTTATTGTTATTCTTATGAGCTAAGTTGTACGGGAGCAGGGAACCACTTTTTTTTCTTTCCTTGCGCATGTAGCTTAAGAGTGAAGAAGCTCAGCATCCAGAAGTGCTTAATAAGCATCGTAAAAAAGAAAGTGGTTTCGTTAAATAGGGAGCGGGCACTAAATTTCTCGCGCAATCAGCCGAAAGTGACAGCCAGCTAGACATTTGAAATATTCCTCTACAGTGCGAGAACGAATGGAATATAGTCGCCTGCTGTTCATTTATCATCCTGCATTATGCACGTACAACGCGGAAATGGGTAAGGCGCAAACGGACAAGCGTAGAGCACGTCTTCGTTCTAGCTATACGCTCTTCACGTCTAGGAAAGACAAATGCGGTATCCGTAGCCTGTCAGAACGCGAGGCAGTATAAATCATGAAAATTTGTTCTCTTCATTCCGTGGCTACTGGAATGAAGGAATGAAACTTTGAGGGCTTGCTTTCTTGTTTGACTCAGCCTTAATGAGAACCAGAGAAGATCACTTACAATAAGACGACGATGGAGTGGTCGAGGACTTGGGAAGAAAGAGAACCCCTTGTCTCGGTCCGCGCCGCACGTAGGGGTTTGGTTTCCACTCGTGGCTTTCTGCGATGTTAGCTTGAAGGCTGCGCGGTTATAACCAAGTCATTAAGCTTGACTCATGGCGAATCCACCTTTTCCGTAACAGATTGATCGCATGAAACGAACTTCGTTGTACCGAAGCTTGTGTAATATAATAAGCATAGGCTGTCCTGCTGTTATTTTATACTAATGAAGTCAAGCGTATGTAACAAGAACGCCTTTAAACGCGTTTCGAAACGAACGAGTCCAGAGCTTCCCAAATATGTACAGCGGAACGCGCCTTCAGTGTTCGTTATACTTCGAAACACATAAGCAAAAAAAAAAAATGACGCGTGTCAAGCCTATATATGCGGGTTGCCCGTAAGAGCATATGATGCATGATATGACATGAAAAGTGAATTACTACGCCACTGTTGCGGCAACATTGCAATCAAAATTACAGGTATTTGTTTTACGTATTGACTTAATAAAAACGATCACCTAATGGCCATTTCTAAAAAGGTTCTATTATAGCTTAACTAACCGTGTTCATGTTACTATGCCAACATGAATTCCTATATGAATTCATAAGTGAACACCTCAAGTTACTCCCTAGATTTCCCGAAATATTTTGTACCTTAAAGCAGCACGGCTCATGCGAAGCTATTCGGGAAGTGCAAAATAAATTAAATGAAAAGGTGCTCCGTGCTAGACGTTACTAGTTCCAGCATATGCTACGAGAAAAAGAAAAGAGCGTACATGCTCTATTGACATGATAAAAGAAGCCTCATATTTCACACAAATCTTAAACGACTTCTAGTTTATGTTTTATGTCATAAACATCTCACCAATCAGTAGATTAGATGGCGGACTTAAGTTTTTCGTTAGTGTGTATACACGCACACACACAAGGACATACGCTAAAATGCATCATGTCTGATTCAACACCTTCCCAAGAATAATGTGGCTACGCTCCTGGTTGTGCTGCTCATTGAGACAGACACCCAGGTACCATTTTATTGCTTGTTTTACTAATGCAGAACAAATACGTAACTCTGAGAGAGCTCGCTGTAATTCGGCAGTGAAAGATTTATGCATCAGGTACAACGATCTGGTACGCATAAAACAGGATATAACCTTCTAGCATTGAATTCTTGAAGTCAGAATAAAGCTGATATATTTCGTCCATAGCTTTTCTTTCGAATGTTTTGTCCTCCGGAAGTCCCAGAAGAAAAACTATTATCCGTTAGCATTACGCGTTCAAGTTTTGATCTCCACGCTGCACAGATTAATTTATCACAGCACGTCAGCTGGCCGGGAGGGGGCTAGTTCACATCTTCGGGGATAGACCACACCTTCCATAATTTGAGGTTCTCCAGCTTTTTACCAAAACAGGCGAGAATCGACGAGGCTTTCCTACACGGCCAGTGCCACGGCCGGGCGGGGCACGCGGCGTTTTGAACGTCCGGCACCGTTTCCCCGACACGATTCATCAAGTCGAGGGCCACTCCGTTTTGAGAACAGCTCGTCACCTCCACAGCACGCACTTTAAGGCGTCGAGAGCTTGCCGCTTAGCTCGCTTCGCTTCTTTACAAATCACAACGCCTTTGTCAAAACTGCCTCCCTCCCCCCAACCCCATCTCGCTTAAGAAGAAATGTCATTAGCCTCGCGTCCGACACAGCCGCTCTTTTGGCTGGTTGATGCGATTGACCTACAAACAGAAATGCACGTATAACCTGCATTTAGTTTTGACAGATCATCATTCCTTCAACCCCTTCATTCACTGCTGGCTCACAGATATCGTATCAAATGAACGTTAGCCTGCGTACATTAGAACACTATGTCGTTGCAGATCTATATACAATCGATCTGGCGTAGACTTTCGTTTCCGGGCATTCATCTCTGGCACCAAAAGTTGCCCCGTGGATATGTGCGTTTTCAATCTTATTTACTCCTTCAGGCACAGTGTCTGTGCATGTAGATGAAGCTTGTGGTCTCCAATTCTGTGAAATATTGGCCAAAAAAGATCATGATGCATGGTTCATAGGAAGGATAGGATGCATTGATGCATCATGCATAGGATGCATTGTTCATACCTACTGTATAAAAATGTGTCCTGCCTGAACTTCAATGCACTGCGTATGAGTGCAAAGATCACTTTGGTCTAACATAAAAATGTTAATTTTCCTCTCACAAGGGAATACTATATAAAAAATCGCGCTTGCACTTCGAGTCTAATATTTTACTCTCTATGCGAATACAAAAGATGACCGACTACAGATTATATATCGAATTACACGTGTATTGTTAATAATTATTTAAATTTACATCAGGGAAACAAATATCTATTTCGCAGTCGAGGGAAACACATTCCCTCAATTTCTTTATTTTAACATATAGAGTGCATTGAATGTATCTTGTATGCACTTCACGCGTGGTGTATGAATATAAAAGAAGAGTGGAATCACTATTTTTCCACACAATTACCTCGCGCCCGAAAATAATGAATGTAACTGTTTCATCTGCGCTTAGTAAACAATTGCTGAAGTGCGCAAACTCACCAAAACACTTCTTTTATAATAATATTCAAAGAACGCGCCAGGAAGTCACCTTTTGCAAATATGTATCCCCAAAGAACAGTTGCGGAGTACTGAGAGCATAGTTGAAACATTCAATTATAGCATTATTACACTGAGCAAAGAGCAAATGTTCGATCTAATAGTCACATGGTGGTTCGGTTACCAAATTGACAAAATACATTCATTTAAAATATTGATAGGGACTTTCACCTTTTCATTAAAACGGTGCAGATGCAGTGTCTAAATATAGTCGCATTAACTAGAGATTTTACCGCTTGGCTAAACCACTTACGGTAACGTTAAAGTCGCATCTCCTAACAAGTGGCTACCTTGTTTGACATTGAATACTTTCTCGTTCAACAACCAGCCATCCAACAGCCTTAACGCGAGTTCTTCATAACCCGATATTAACAGCGTAGTCGCTGGTGGGTTGTGGTCGAAGACAAGGGGTCACGGCCTCAAAACAAAGGCCACTCACGCATAATCGTCCAACCTCAACTGACCGACCGTCTGGGGTGAAGTCGGCCGACGGCGGCGCACTTACTTGCGAGGCACTCGTTTGAATAGCTGAGAATCTGTTGCCGGGGCAGCCGCCGCTGTGGGATCAGCGATACGCTTCGAGTTTGTGGCGCTTGCAGCTGGTTGCGCAAGCGCCGCCAGAAGTGCGCACAGCAGATTCAGGCGCTGCATCTCTTCCAGCTGTGGGAGACTTCACAGAAACACCGGCCGTGCGTCCCACTAGAAGGCGGCTTGGAAGTTGGCTCGAGTAACGTGGCCCAGTAGGTGTACGTGGCTAGCGTCAGAGAAAGCAGGTTTAAGTCACTGTTTTCAGGCCTCGACGGAGAAGAGGTAAAGCAGGAGCGAAAGACGGGCTTCTAATTAGCGCCTGAAAGCTTCCACCTAGCAGTGTTTGGCAGTTTGGGCTCGTTGGTGTGACATGACGATAGTTATAGCGCGAGAACAGAACGCCTCTTTGTCGTGGTTGTGTTTTCGCGCTATCACTATCGTCCATCCATTTTGCCTTACGCGTAGCATTCTATATTTAAGAAAGAAAAACAAGTAGGGTGACAAACACAGCTAGCGAGGAGGCGGTTACCTCATAACAGAGCCGGTCAAGTTTTAACATAGCTGGCAAGTGCTTTTAAACTTATCACGACAACGAGAGAACTAAACGTGCTGTTTGATATAGTATTTTACTAAATGACTAATCCTTGACTTGAACCGGGCATGTATAGGGCTTACCAAAAATAAGCTTTTTATTCTCAATACTTCTAATTCTAACTATTAATTGCCTATTGCATAGGACTCTTCAAGATTTTAGTTGGGTAGGAGCATTCTATAGTGATCCTAATAATTTTTCTACAAGATGCTTGAAAGTGACTAAAACACTAACATCGATGCTTAAACGGCAGGGCACCTTAAAGTTGCGGCCGAACGTTGTCTAAGGCATGAAGATATTTTGCAAGAACGATAATTGTGAATTTGATCAATTAAGTGTAAATTTAAGCTAACTGAAGCGGAATATACACGTCAGACTACTGTTCTGCTTCACTTACGCCAAGCACAGTTTATAGAAAAACAAATATTAAGGCACGCGCTTCAGCAACAATTCGGGTTTGAATGGATATTGTGAAATCATCGGGACAACGGCTCTTCTCTCAATCTTACATCTTATAATCTTGCAAATGCGTACTGAAAAGTGGGTCAGGAACTAAAACGTACGCTTAAAACTGACTTAGACTGCTTGCAGGTCCACTAGAATTAATTTATATGCGGTGTTTAACGTTCCAAATCTCCATATGAATATGAGAGACGCCATAGTGGAGGGATTCGGAAATTTCTTCCACCTGGGGATCTACAATGTGCACCCAAATCTGCGCACACCGACCTACAGCGTTTTTGCCTCCAATGAAAATGCAGCCGCTGCTGCCGGGATTTGATCCCGTGACCAGCGGGTCAACAGCCGAGTGCCTTAGGCCTTAGAGCACCGCGGCGGGGTTCTGCCGTATTTCATGAGTCGAGCTTCGAGAGAAGGTAAAATAAACGGACGCAAGTGAAATGCGGGTCATAAGGCAGATAATTCGCTCGCATGAAGCAGATAATTCGCTTTCGTCAGACTCACCGGCTCAAGGGGACTTTAAATCCAGGCCACCATTGTTGCACGTAACGTTCCTTCCGTGGAACAAATCTTCGTGGCTGCGCGTGGATGCGCGCTGAAGCTTTGTCCTCGTCGTCTTCTCTCTTGTATTACGGCACGTGCGGGCAGTTAAGACACCAAACGAATCGCGCATATATTTTGCAACGGGTCATCCCCAACGAATCATCAGCGGTGAAAAGGAAGGCAGTGAAGGTTGGGAAATATAATGACCGTTAATATCTAAAAGGAGTAACTTTGAAATATTAGCCCAGGGTGCTTTGAATTTTATCTTTTTCCTAATTTGGGAGTGGGCAAATGTTACGTTCAACCGCTGTTATTTAAAATCAAGCCCACTTACCAGGTTTATTAAAGTGCTATCTCTGCCAACGCTCTCTTTTTCTTTCTTGCTTGCTCGCGAGCCTGTTTGCCTGATTGACATTTTCTTCTTTAATTCAGAAGTTTGCCTTTGGGTGTAGCATTACGCGAACAACCTCAAATACTCAGTTCTCAATTTAATATGAGGAATTCTAAATTTTCTCAGGCTACGAACTATAAGAAGAGTGTCCGTTTGATGGATCATGGAGAATCAGCGTCCGCGACTCTCAAGGGAGCCTAAATTGGGAGCTGCCAACGTTTCGGTCATCCATGTTGCGCGCATGAGTATCTGTTCCTACAGCAGCCAATCAGCGTAAAATCACTTTCTAAAAACACAACATGCCAACCTGATGTCCGTAGATTTAGGATGCTGCCAAATGTGTTGAATTACGTGACTTTTTTAGACAAAAGATAAATTATCGATGTGCTCCTGGAGATTTGGATGTGGACAGTGGAGGAGCAAAGGTTGATAAGAGGAAAACATGCGGTTTCTGGAGGCTAAGTTTTGAGCACAGGCCACCGTCGGGAACTGACAGACTTCATCCTATGTCGTAGGCGTATTGCTTTGTAGATTCTCGAATCAGGCAGAATAAAAGTCACATATAAAAGCGCACTGGTCTATTAGGTTTCTGGCAACACTCTTAGCTGAAAATTTGAATCAGTGGAAATTTTTATCGAGTGAGCCGGTGACAACCAAACCACCAAATATCACTTGAGATGAAGAGGGGTTGCAACCCCTTACATTACACTAAACAGAGCACAAGCGGTCACACTGAGACTAGTACAGACACACACTTAAAACTCACCAGTGTCAACAAAAAATTGATATGACATAAAACACTGTATTCTATTTGTAAGTTATGAAAATAAAATGAATATGAGCGCTTGAGCATTTGCTGTGAAACTGTGGGTCGCTCAACCCTCGAATTTTCCGGGAACAGCTGGCTGGGATGATACTCATACGGCCATACCCCCCAAGTGCTGGCTGGCCAGTCCTGAGGCGGGATTAGCCAGGTAGGTGGCGAAACCCAGCGCAGAACTTTACAAATAACGTTCTTTCTTTCCTATGGACGGATTTTCATTAAAGTCGCTGGAAAGACGAGCTTTCCTTTAAATATTTAGGAGGTGAAACTGCCGTTAAAACAGGCATCCAGATAGCGTTCCATAAAATACAAAAATAACACGCTCCGACGAAGACATACCAGTTGGCGGCGCCTCGTGCCGCAAAGCCACAACCCCGAACAAAAAATACGGTGATACCACCCGCCCTCCCCCCCTCCACCCGTCGACCAAGAACACTGCGAGAGTAAAGTGCGAGAAATATAAGAGGCATGTTTGTAAAGCTCCAAAGAGTTTGACTGTGGTGCAGATAGCGTGCCCGGTATTCGTTGTCGTGGATCGAAAGGTCATGGGTTCAAAAAAAAAACAGAAAGCAAGACAGAATAGCAAAGAAATAAAAATTTGGAGAGGTGAGAAAATAAAGAAATGGAGTGAGAGAGAGAAAGAAACAGAAAGAAAAAGAAAAAATAATAAATACAAAAACAAAAACATTTAACAAGCAAAATATAAAAAAAGAAAGAATTGCCCCTCAACTGCACGAAGCTGCCATAACTTTATATTATCTAGAAGTACGGTCATACCTGCACCAGCCCTAGATTCAGTAAATGAGCCAGTGTGTATTTGTGTTGCGAAAGAGCGATTTCTGACATCTTATACACTTGTGTAATTTCCAGCATTCTCAGTGAACGCGTAGCATCTGCTTCATTACTAAGAAACACACATGGCTTTTGATTCATTGATCAGTTAGGTAAATGTTATTTTAAAAGGCTCAATTTTTTTAAACTGCGTGATGTTGTATAATTGCTGCTACTTTTCTATGCACCTAGCACCAAATCGAGTACCTGATAGGTTATACTAGTGCCCTAGTTCAATCATACAAATAAAATGTGCAAATGACCAACACGACCTCAATTCCTAAACTTAAATTGACTTTTACGATGACCGATGCTTGAAAAAACGAAAAATCGCAAATTACAGCATTACTAGGGCAAACATGCAAACACTGCCAAAGAGGGAAATGCTTTCCTATTGATAAATTCCCAAAACGTTGACGAAGTGTGACTACAAAGTACAACTAGGCTGTAAATGTGTAGCCGTTTACACGTAAATGGTGATTTATAGAGGTAAGAATAACCTACTGCGTCACATGTAATGCGAGGCGGCGTAAGTGCATTTGCCTCATATAAAAATGTCGATTGAATCATGAGCCTTTATGCACATAAGGCGAAGTGTACAATACATTAAATTGAAAAGAAAAGATTATAGATTTAGCTGAGAAGGGTGGTGGATCATGCTAGTTTGTACCTCATGATTTCGAAATGTATGGTACGTCTAGCAAATGTAGGCACGTAGGTTTGTATGCACTGCAGAACCCTATAAAATGTTTTTTTTTTATTTACTCCGTATGCGCGAGAGTATATAGACAGAACCAATTTTATTCAGCTTGAATAAAATTACGTTCCACGAGTATGTAAAGACAAGCCGCACTTTACAGACTACCACTGCAATATCTATACTTACGTTCTTCAGTGAAGTGAAAGTTAGAACAAAAAAAAAGAGAAGAGATTTCATGTAGAAAGCACAAACAGCTGGCGCAATGTGCTGAGCCGTTTTTTGCAGAGGGGAACAAGTAATTAGCGAAAACTTTCAGACGCCATGGAACACCAGACGCTCATCTAAAATTTATACTATTTCGTAAAACCCTTGCGGAGAGTAAAAATAGCGCACCCGCTTAGCGTGCCGGGGCTCCGTTAAAAATGTCTCTGTTTGAAGCAGGTTGAAAAAAAATAGCGGAAGTCTAGATCAAGCAGCTGAAACTGTGTACCTCAAAGTACGGTGTCATAATAGAGAGAGAAAAAAATTGCCCGCAGCTTCCCTCGGGGGAACACTGAGGAGGATGCGGAGCATATAATTGGTTAACGGGGTGTTAAAGTGCGACTTACTTGGGTCGATGGCTAAATTGGTTAACGTGGTTGTGAAATGGGGTGTTAAATTGCGACTTACTTGGGTCGATGGCTAAATTGGTTAACGTGGTTGTAGGAGGGGGTGTTAAATGAGTGAACACGTACACACGTATGCGAAAGGGCGGCGCTGGTCGAAGGGACGTCGATCATTGTGTTTGTGGATTCGTTGGAATTCATTTCACCGCGACCTTGGACGTCGACGCGCCGTACAAACCAACCGACGAGCGGCAACTGAGCGAGCGAGCGCCGACCTTGAGTATATATACAGCACGACGGCGCATGCACTGTCAGCTGTTGAATGTTCTCGAAGCGCGACGCCACATGCGCGTCCACTGGAGAATCAGGAGAATTGTAGATGTCGAACGCGGTGTGTAGAGGAGGAAGGGTGCACAGATGGTGGAGGAGTGAAGCGCGCGCGGTGTGTAGAGGAGGAAGGGATGCACAGATGGTGGAAGAGTGGGCGACGGCGCGACGGCGCATGCGCGCGCGTCAGCTGTCGAATGTTCGAGAAGCGGTGTGGACGGCGCGGACGGCGCGGACGGCGCACTACAAGGCGCGAGTATAAGATGCTCCGCATCTAAAAAAGAATTAAAGGTTGGACAAATGTTGCTCTATTTTGCACCTTGTTTTACTATTGGGCTCGTTCGGTAAAGAAGGGTATGTAGTATTTGCAGAAGTAACAGCTTAAGGCATAACCGCGTCTACACCACTGATGAATCCCTAACCAAATCAACCATCAAAAATAACCCTGGACTGCCATACAAGGTCTATGACTACCTTTTTCAGCTATTTTCTCACAAGATCACAATGAACAAATATGGATTGTCGAGGGAATTCCGGGGTCTGATTCACAACGCGTATCATTTGTGAGTAATTTTTGCCATAGAACAGTAGCCACATATTATGATATGTAGAGCATTATATAACATAACCGAATATTACATCTGGCAAGTAGTCCTAACATAAACTGATTTTTTGAACACGTGTCCAGCTCCTCGATTCACAAGAACAGCACTTTTAAATAGATTGTTCGCGAAGCAAGACATCAGAAAATCTGAAAGGCTAAAATACAGAAAAGAGAGATAGCGCGATTAGAGGAAATGCAGGGAAGTTTAACAAGATGCACGTCTGGTTTGTTACTCTGCACTGGGGGAAGGAATAAAATGGGTGAAAGGGAGGCAGAAGAGGTGGGAAGAGAGACACAAAATTGCGAGCACACCTGAACTTTTTCCAGTCGATGCGAGTCGAAGTGTCGTAGTTTGGCGATTTTTCCAGGCCCGTGATCTTCAAATGAGTTGGTATGTGGTCGCTTCCGTGAGTTTCATAGTCTGCGAACCACTTGACCTTTCCATTTAGGCTTCGTGACACAAATGTCAAGTCAAGGCAGCTGCTGTATGTCGTTCCCCGTAGAAACGTTGGGCTTCCGTCGTTTACACAAAGCAGCTGCTGCTCCAAAGCAAAGGAGAATACTTGCCTTCCGCGACTGTCTGTCTTCTGACTTCCCCATAGTGGGTGGTGAGCGTTGAAATCTCCGGTGATGATCCATGGTCCAGGTGTGGCTGTTAACAGTGCACGTAGTCTTTCAGGTTCAAAACGGTTCGAAGGTGATATATATGCGCCTACGAGCGTGAAATTGAAGTCTCTACTTTTAACTGTCAAGCAGACATACTGGTTGTCATCGTGAGGTGCTACACGGTGCTCGATATAGGTAAGGTCACATCTGATATATACAATGACTTTACTCTGTTCGTTGCAGGTAGCGGACTTGAAGGCTTCGTACCTGGATAGTCGTATTGCATTGTGTAGCCTTGGCTCACAGATAACAATAATTGGAAACTGGTTTTTGAACACAAATTGTCGTATATCAGAAATGCGGGGCTTGAGGCCTCGGGCATTCCACTGAAATATCGAAGCTCCTTTGACCTCTTTACGAAAGGCTTGCAGAGGCGGAGCCATGGTGCCTTTCCAGACTTGATAGCACCGGCTTCAGCGCATCCACTAACTGAAGTGCACTCTTTGCAGCCGGACTGTCAATGCTAGTGAGGAGCATATGGTATTCATAAGGGCCTTTACCATGGCTACGATTTCTTTGTCGCGACTATGACCGCATTCTCGTTCCGAAGTGAATGTAGACGAGCGATGCGGTGGCTCAGACGGTGGGTCTATCGTTGGCAGCGCTGGCCATGCTTCAGGCGAGCCGGTGATGCTCTTGTCTTGCTTGGAGGATTTGTTGTCGGCGTGTCTGGACGCTTGAGGTGGTATTCAGGTCACTGACGAAAAAAAGGTGTCAAGAAAATAAAACGCCTCCTCTTGACACCCTCGAGGATATGATTAGAGGTGCTACTCAAGAAGCGACCTATCATATTCAACATACTTCAGATTATTGTCAATTTCAAGCGGAATTGGAACGGCTCAGAGCGATCCATCGTCGCGCAGAAAGAAGATATAGGCGCACTAAGTCTATTCACGACTTGAGGGAGGCAAGGCGCCTACAGAAAAAAATTCAGCGGCGAATCATTTCACTTCAATCCTTTCGCCGGAAACATCTGTGCGAATCTTTGGATCCACACAAACCTTTGACGCAGACATGGAGGATTGTCCGTGGCCTACGAACATCGCCACATCAACATCGCCCCTTCAAGTGTCTTTCTCTCCACCAAGGACGCACCGAAATTGAAGTAGCAGAAGATTTCTGGATGAAAGTTGCCGGTCATGCGTCCACGTGCACCACACGCCACCTAGAAAACGCTCCAGTTTTCAGAGATTCAAGAATGGACACCTTTTTCTCTCTAGAGGAACTACAAGCGGCCTTGACGGCATGCAAACGATCTTCATCGCCTGGTCCGGATGGGATCACGTACATGGCCCTTTGCAACCTCGGAGAAGCAGCTTAACGGGCCCTTCTATCCGTGTACAACGACTCGTAGAGCAGCGGATTTATCCCTCATTCATGGAAATCCAGCCGCCTCGTCCCTGTGCTTAAACCAGGTAAATCTCCTCTGCACTTGACCTCTTATCGCCCCATCGCGCTTACCAGCTGTTTCGGGAAAGTGATGGAGAGGATGATTTTGACTCGTCTAGAGTGGTACCTGGAGCGCCACGAGGTATACCCTCATGCTATGACGGGCTTTCGGCGTGGGAGGTGCGCAATTGATAACGTTATAGACCTGGTCTCATCTGTTCAGCATCAAAAAAGACTGAAACGTTTATCTTCGGCGTTGCTCTTGGACGTGAAAGGTGCATACGATAACGTATCACATGAAGCCATTCTGGATGTCATGGAAAATGTTGGATTAGGGGGTCGGGTTTACCAATGGATCCACAGCTATCTGAAAGGCAGAACTTTCTTTGTACAGACGGAGAATGGCACAACAACGCACTATTGCAACCGTCGAGGTGTGCCTCAAGGCGGCGTTCTTAGCCCCACACTATTCAATCTAGCGCTACTCGGCCTGGTTGATGCACTTCCAGAATCTGTCCATCTATCAATATATGCAGATGACATCTGCATCTGGGCGTCAGGCGTAACACGCCTTCATTTGCGTGCCCGGCTTCAGAGAGCGGCAAAAATAGCGACAAAGTACCTGGAAGAACGGGGACTAGAGCTGTCATCAGAAAAATGCTCGCTTATAGCATTCACGCATAAGGCTATGAGCCCATATGTTATTAAAATCAACGGACACACGATCAACTACGTGAAGACCAACCGATTCCTCGGAGTCATAGTTGATCGCGACCTCTCCTGGAGCCCTCACATCGCCCACATGAAAACTAAGCTCACAATGATCACCCACGTACTGTGGTTTCTTGCTGGAAAAACGTGGAGTGCATCGGTGCAAGCAATGCTCCAACTCTACACTGTTTTGTTCCTCGGTTATATGCGATACAGCTTACCCGTGCTTTGCGGGATCCGAAGAACAAACCTGCGCGTCCTCCTGTCGATCCAAGCCCAAGCCCTGAGGATATGCCTTGGGCTCCCGAGATGTGCGTCTACAGCAGCGACATTCATCATTGCGCGTGATTTTCCAGTCAACGTATACATCCGCGTAGACGCTTTGAGAATGCACATAAGACATTTCGCTCGGCTTCCATCTCATCACCAAGCCTCACTTCGAACTTCCAGGCCCCACTCAGCGTTCAGCGCAACTGTAGCTCAGCATTGCGCAGTGCTTCCATTGCACTTCACGCATGCAGCACAGCCGCCGATACCATTATGGTGCCTACACCCACTCAAAGCCCGTCTTACAATTCCTGGCATCCAAAATAAGAAACAGTCGTCACATCTAGCCCTGAAACAAGCCACATTACTTTTCCTGCAAAAGAAGCACAATGGACGCCTTCACATTTACACGGATGGCTCGGTGTCTTCAGTATGCTCTGCAGGGGCGGTGGTTATTCCCGCGAGGAACATCACAATTAAATTCATGACATCGCATTTGACGTCGTCAACAGCTGCAGAACTTGCAGCCATTCGTGCAGCTCTGGAGTTTATAGTGAAAGAACCTTCGGGAATTTGGTCGATCTTCTCGGACTCGAAGGCATCTCTTCAATGTCTTATATCACCCTTTCGCCATGGACCTAATGAACAGTTAGTAGCTGAAATAAGGCTTCTACATCACCAAGCAACCGAAAAACAGCACATCATAGTGTATCAGTGGATACCAGGTCATTGCGGTATATATGGCAATGACCGCGTAGATGAGGCCGCTAGATCTGCACACGATGGTACCCAATACACAGCCATCCCGTTCTCAAGAACCGACGCAGCTACAAGACTTCGTTCGCTTGCACGTGACCTCACACTGGTACAGTGGAACTCGACAGGCTTCACAAACGCGCGCCTGCATAACTTGGATCCCGATCTGCAGCTTCGTTTTCCCCCAAGGATATCTCGAGCTGAGGAGACTCTTCTATGCCGCATGTGGCTTGGAGTGGCCTTTACGAACGCATACTCTTATCTCATCGGGATGGCCAGCTCTCCTACATGCACTTACTGCAGTTGCGAAGAAACCATCGCGCACCTTCTGTGTGAGTGCACCTATTTCAACGTGCAAAGACAAGAACTCACTGCAGCTATGGATAGGCTAGACAATCGGCCTTTGTCGGAACAAAGGATTCTGGGTCATTGGCCAAGCCCATCCTCAGCCCAGAAGGCTTTGAAAGCTTTGCTGCGCTTTTTGCGGCAACTGGCCTCAGAGACAGACTTTAGTGTCTTATACTCTTTGATGTTGCCTTTCCTCTGTCGCAATTTTTTTTAGTAATTTCTCCCTCTCTTCGCAACATTTCTTTTTAACATCTATCATTCCCCTCACCCCTTTCCCCAGCACAGGGTAGCCAGCCGGTCTAAGAACTGGCTAACCTTCCTGTCTTTCCGCTTAAACTTTCTTCCTCCTCCTCCTCCTGCGAGCACACTTGGGGGAGCACATCCACTCTACAGGTGGTATTTCAGATTTCTTGAGTTCAGCTACTTTGGCCTTATCAGGAAAGGAAGTGACACTACTCAAGAAAACGGGGTAGTCTGTCGATTTTGTTTTTGTTTTTGTTTTTTTGAGGGGGAGAAAGGGTGGGTGCTGCAGGAGGTGTGCACTTGTTTTGGTTATTGCCTTTTGCCTCGCGCACGATGAGCATGTGCGGGTTTATTCAAGCGTCAAGTATAGAAGATATATATTTTCTTTTCAAGCAATACGGCTTTCGATTGTGGCCAAGCGCTTGTGGTGTTCATATTCTTGTCCACGCCTCTTTTGCACTACCTTTGCGCCATAATGACTCAGCTACTTCAGTAGCGCTCTAGTTGCTTTCTTCGCTCTTCAAGCACATGCCTAAGGTCTTAGAATGTTCTGTATGGGAAAAGGTCTGGATTCTAGTTGGTTCAAGACCATCCGAAGCGGGCGTCACTGGGCGTCATAGCGAGCGCAATGGCACAGGAGGTGTTTGATTGTCTTTTCTGAACCACAGGAGTTGCTTGTACAGTGCCAATTTTTCCGAAAGGGAAAACGAGAACGCGTGTCCTGCACGCTCCGGCGGCTGCTGGCCGCGTGTTCAAGTGGGAACGAGAACAACCACAGTCCCTTTTCTCGTCATCTCGCGGCGAGGAAAACAACCATTCGTTGCTGATATGAAACCAGCGGCAAAGATTGGGACTCCCTCCCCCTTTAAGGCGAGTACGTGAGAGCCGGTATATGCCTTGAAGGGGGAGGGGTTGAAATCTTGCCGTTCAATCAGCAAGAAATGGTTGTTTTTCTCACCGCGAGATGACGCGAAAAGAGACTGTGGTTCTTCATGCTCCCGCTTGAACGCGCTGCCAGCAGCCGCCGGAGCGTGCAGGCCACGCATCGCCGCGTTCCTTTTCATAAAAATTGACACTGTACATGTGTCCGTCATACCAATGCGAAACAAATACGCCTTTGTGAATGCAGCACTCATATAAAGGCGGCATAAGAGCATCCTATCAGAGCGGGAAAATTTGCGATGGTAGCGGTAGCTTGAGCGAATAATCAAGGTCACCTACGTGGCGCCTTCGGAAGCTTACGGACGACCAAAACGTACGTGTAAGATTCCGAGCCAGCAAAAAAAAATGCTTTCTCGTCGCATCAGTTCGTCATAGAGGGATCGCAACTACACTGGTTTATTCATGAGACGAGTTCGTTGCATCGTCGGCTGATTGATTCCTAGTAATACCGACATGGTCGAGTAGCAACTGATATTTATTATCATGTCCTCTTGTCCAAACGCGACGGTGAAAATTCCCTATTTAGTGCACCAATCGCTCTTAAGCCCTCCGGCTTATCATCATTAAAAGCCACTGACACATTCATAAATCACCTGCGTGAAAGAGAGAGAAACGAGAAAAGAGGAAGGCAGGGAGGTTAACCAGATGCTAGTATCCGGTATGCTACCCTACACTGGGGTTGGGGAATAGGGGGTTGAAAGAGAAAGGGGGAGTTAAAAAAAATAAATAAGAGAAAAACACCGACACACACGCACACACAAAATCAGTTCACTCAGAGGCGTTCCGACAGGCCAGTAGTTCGTAAGAAGCCCAGTAGCGCTTGCACGGCTTTCTTCTGTGACGATGAGTCATGACGATGGCGCAATATCCTCTCTTCTGACAGCGGCTGGTCATCTAACCTGTTTAGTTTATTAGAAAGGTGTTGTCTCTCCAGGTTGTATTTCGGGTAGTCACACAGTATATGTCGAATTGTTTCTTCATCTCCGCAGTGTGCACAGTCGGCGGTGTCGGCCATACCTATGCGGAACGCGTACGCACGGGTAAACGCGACTCCCAACCATAGTCTGCACAGAGCAGTAGCGTCGCCTCGTCGAATTTTTGTTGGAAGCTGCATGCTTAACGTTGGATCAAGGGATCGTAATCTTGCATGCGTAAAGAAAGGCTCATTCCAAAGAGCCATGGAGCGTTGGCGAGCAAGCATGCGGAGCCTCCTAGCAGCGTCCGTTCTTGATAAAGGTATTGACTGGTCGTTGTCTTCTGTATGGGCTGAACGGGCTGCTTGATCAGCTCGTTCGTTACCGATAATTCCACAGTGGCTTGGCAACCACTGAAATATAACGTGGTGCCCTTTCTCTGTTATGTGGTGTAGCATTTCTGCTGTTTCAAATACCAACTGCTCGTGTGGACCACGGCGTAAATTTGACAGAAGTGACTGCAGTGCCGCCTTGCAGTCGCAAAAAATCGTCCACCGTTGCGTGCTTTGGTCGTTAATAAAACGCAGCGCAGCGCGAAGCGCTGCAAGCTCTGCTGCCATTGTTGTGGTTGCATGAGCTGTCCTGAATTTAATGGTTGTGGCGTGCGTTGGAATAACGACCGCCGCAGTTGAGCTGTTTGGCAGGACGGAGCCGTCGGTGTAGACGTGGGTGCAGTCTTGGTACTTCTCGTAAAGCAGAAGTAATGCGAGCTGCTTGAGGGCTGGTATTGAGAAATAACCTTTTTTCTGGATGCCTGGTATTGTCAGGTAGATGACTGGCTGTTTGAGGCACCATGGAGGAATTGAAGGTCTCGCCGCGGGCGTAAAACCAGTTGGTAGGAAGTCACCATGTGTAGTTATTGTTCGACAAAAGGAAGTACGAGGTCTATCCACTGGTAGAGAGGCTAGGTGGTGATGGGGATTCCGGCCCACATGCCTTATGTGTATCCTCAAAGCTTTAATTTCAATATGGGTCTGCACGAGGTGGTCTTTGGCTATAGCTATAGTCGCCATTGTTGAGGCACCCTGAGGCAGACCTAGACATATTCGAAGTGCCTGTGCCTGAACGCTTTGTATCATGCGTCGACTTGTTTTACTGGCGTTTGATAATGCAGGCAGACTGTATCGTAAAAAGCCAAGGAAAAGCACCCTGCACAGTCGTAACATAGCATTAGGCTGCATTCCCCAAGTCTTTCCAGCGAGAAACTTGAAAAGATGGCATATGCCTGTCAATCGCTTTTTCAAATACGACACATGAGGGCTCCATGATAAGTCTCTGTCGACTATGACACCCAGAAATTTGTGAGATCGACGATATGGTATATTTTGACCGTTAATTGACACTCTGTAATTCGACATGGGTTTGCGCGTAAATGCCAGAAGAGCGCACTTTCCGGAGGAAATTTCCAGGCCTCGATTGCGTAGATACAAAGCAGTTGAAGTAGCAGCTCTCTGTATTCTCGCTCGTAACTGCAGGCGAGTTACCGCAGATGTGCATATGCAGATGTCATCAGCGTATGTTGATAGATAAATATTGTTTGGTAGGTGCGTATGGAGAGCGATTAGTGTTATATTGAATAGCACGGGGCTCAGTACACCACCCTGAGGGACGCCACGACAACTGAAATGTGTAGACGTGTTCCCAGTCTCTGTACTCACAAAATAGGATCGCATTTGGAGATAACTGCGTATCCACTTAAACATTCGGCCACCAACTCCAATCTCTTCTAGTGCGGCAAGGACGGATTCATGTGTCACGTTATCATAGGCTCCTTTGACGTCAAGGAACAGAGAGGCGCAAAGACGCTTATGGCCTTTCTCGTGTTCAACGTACGTGACTAGGTCGATGACGTTATCGATCGATGATCGACCACGTCGAAAGCCAGCCATGGCATTTGGGTAGATCTGATGATACTCCAAGTACCACTCGAGTCGGCCGAGAATCATTCTCTCCATCACTTTACCCACGCAACTGGCTAATGCGATCGGGCGATAGGAGGAGAGTACCAATGGTGATTTGCCAGGTTTCAGTAATGGTACTAGACGACTAGTTTTCCAACTTAAGGGGACAGTGCCCTCTAGCCAACAATCATTATATAGCTGAAGTAGAGCTATTCTCGCGCGCTCACCCAGATGACACAGGGCTCTGTAGGAGATTCCGTCAGGTCCTGGTGCAGAGGTACGTTTGCATGAAGCGAGTGCTGCTTTGAGCTCCTGAATGGTGAACGGGAAGTCCATAGAGGGATCACGTGGTGGCGGACAACTGCTCGAAAGTGGTGAGCTGCTGATGGCTGTAGTTTGCCCTGATAATCCGGCACAGAACTCTTCAGCAACGTCCACATCTGGTCGATTTTGGTGAAGGGCTAAGGCCTTGAATGGTGACTTCTGAATGGGCGATGACCGCAAACCTCTAACCGTCGTCCATATGTGCGATAAAGGCTTACGAGGGTCGAGTGACTCGCAGAAAGTAACCCAGCGTTGGAATGCTAGCTTGTCTAACCGACGTTTGATTTTCTTCTGCATACGTCTAGCAGTCCGTAAATCTTCTATGTCTTTCGTGCGCCGGTACCTTCTTTCAGCTCGTCGTCGCAAGGCTCGAAGCCGCTCCAGCTCTATGTCGATGTCCATGAATCTTGCAGGGCATGGGATCGTACACACAGTCTCTTTTACAGTGCTCTGGATGGCCTCTTGTAAATCGGATATGTGTTCTTGGCATAGGTCTTCCATACGAGACTGAAATTTTTTCCAGTCCACTCTTTTAACCATGTCGCGCACTTTAGGAGGTGACAATCCTCTGATCTTGACGTATGTTGGAATGTGATCACTCCCGTGCGTTTCTATATCTGTGAACCATTCAGTATGTTTCACTAGGCTTCGCGAAACAAAAGCCAAGTCGAGACAGCTACTGTATATGGAGCCACGTAAAAATGTAGGACTGCCGTCGTTCAGTAACCAAAGTTGGTTGTCGGAGGCAAAAGACACCAAGCTTCTGCCCTTCATGTTGGTATTCTGACTTCCCCATAGTGTATGATGAGCGTTAAAATCCCCGATGATAACACACGGGTCAGGAGTTAACGCTATGATGTCTCGTAGTCTTTTTTGATCGAAACGGCTTGATGGTGATAGGTATGCGCCAACCACTGTGATGTTGAGCCTCCTCTTTTTCACTCTTAAGCATACGTATTGGTTTCCGTCATGAGGTGGTACAGGTTGAAAGATGTAAGTGAGGTCTCGGCGAATGTACACCAGAACCTTGCTGCTTTCACTAACAGTAGACGACATAAAAGGTTCGTATCCTGAGAGTCGTATTGCACTCGATAAGTTCGGCTCACAGATGACGATTACGGGAAACATATTGACGTACACAAATTGACGAAAGTCGCCAATGCGCGATCTCAGTCCCCTGGCGTTCCACTGCAGTATTGCTGCTTTACGAACCTCATCCTTGAAAGACAGTGGTGGGTTAGCCATGGTCTACTCTAGGGCTGCTAGCACTGGACTAAGCGCATCCAGTACTTGAAGGGCACTTTTGGCTGACGGTGTATTCATGTCGTTTAACAACATGCGAATGGTGTCCACTAATGATCTTAGCATCACCATCACGCGATGATCTGGCTTCCCGGCTGTTGCAGCATTTTGTGCTTGTTCTTGAGGTGGCTTCTGTTGAGGCTCAACAGGTCGTGTAGGCGGCTTCTGTTGAGGCTCAACAGATCGTCTAGGCTGAAGGAGTGGCCATTCCTTTGGAGGGAGAGATCTTCCGGCATCTTCTCTTTCAGCGCAGATGTTTGCCGTGCTAGGAGCCGCGCCTGTCGATTTCACCTGAGTTTCTGACTTTGTCGTCAGATTTTGAACTGTCCTTCGTGAGGACCTTCGACGATGACGGCGCCTTCGCCTTACTTTTTGCGCAGCTTCTCTGTGAGTCGAGTTGTCTCAAACCATTTGCCTCAGAATATAAATCTCTTTCTTAATCTGAGGACAGTCCTTGGAGGAAGCGCTGTGAGCGCCTTGGCAGTTGGGGCATTTCAACGTAGTTGCATTACAGTCGTCTTCTGAGTGGTGTTCAGCGCATCGGGGGCACACTGCGGAATTTCTGCAAACGCCCTGCACGTGGCCAATCTTCTGGCACTTGAAACACTGCATAGGCTTCGGAATAAATGGGCGAACCTGGTGACGGAAATGGCCAACCTTCACGTAAGAGGGAAGACAGTCACCCTTGAATGTTATTCGCACACAACGAGAGTTGCCTAGGCGACCAGCATGCACAATGACGTTGTTTTCGCTCACTGGTTTTATCAGTGCAGGAAGATCTTCATTGGTGATTTCAGTGTCTATGTCATAGATAACTCCTGTTACGGTGTCACCATTCGCTGGTATGATGGATCGGACTTTGATGTTTCCCAGCTCCGACACATGCTGTAGCGTGTTCAGTGCACTCGGGTTCCTCACGTCTATTGCCAAAATATTCTTCTTCGTGTTTATCCTGATGTCCTTAATCTCGTTAGGCACAATGTTTTCAAGGTACAAGGACAGTGCTTGCCTGTTGAGGAAGCGTAGATTTGCAGTAGTAGTCTGTGGCACAAACAGAATGGAGTGAGGCCATCGCTGAGGCGCTGTCCTCACAGTGGCTGTACTTGATGCCGATGATGCGTTCATGATTCTTCGTTTGGCCTTGCGGTAGAGCACAGGTTCGAAGCCGTCTTCCGAGGACTCGTAGTCTGATGCAGAGTACGGCTCGGTGTCCTCGCTCTCACTAGATGGGTTGCCACGCTTTCTTGAAGCAATGCCCGTGGATGAACTGGTACCGGGCGGGATCTCCGGGGATTGTACATCCATGACCGCGATGTAGGGGGCTGGAGACCCCGCTGTTGCGTTGTGGAACGCAGAAAATACAGCACAGACCGAAAGATGTGTTCCACAAGAGAATCACTTCGTCTTCCACCTGCGTGAAAGTTTTGGTATCGGCCCAAATGCTTCCACCTGCGTGAAAGTTTTGGTATCGGCCCAAATGCTACAACGCTACCGATAAGTGATAATAATTGCTGGCGTTTAACAGCCCAAAACCACGGTACGAAATTGAGAGACGTCGTAGGGCAGAGCTCCGGAAATTTCGGCCACTTGAGGTTAAATAAAGAAAATAAAGAAAAAGGAAACGACGTCTTAGCAATAATAATTGTCATTGTGTAAAGTGTACAAAAAAGAGCACTTGCTGGTTTGACATCTATAATTGCCGTAGTTTCGGCCTTCTTGGCAGCCTAGCGAAAAACGTCCAAACAGGAAGGGCACCCGACTATCAAGAGTAACGCACCTAATGGTCAAAAAGGTATTCCTAAAGAGCGTAAGACCGATGTTTCTTTTTTCACTAGCCGTATTCCTAAGTAGCTTAAATGAAAAAAAAACTGTGAGCAAACATCGACAGAAAACTAAGACGAAAACTAAACAAAACGAAGAAAAATAAACGAATAGAGCATACGACCTCACAGTGGCCCCGAACGCCGTCAGTAAATGTGTAAGGAAGAGACCAGTGGTCGACGTAGCCCATATAGAATATGAGATATTTACCCTCCGCCGTCACTTAACTGAGCGCGCGAGTCCGCTCGTTAAACACAAAGGCGAACAAAGGCTGAAAGACACGGGCTCGCCGTGTGGCACGATTCGCGGCGGGCGGCCATTACAGCAAAAAGAAAAAAACCCCTCACGGTCGCCATCAAGCAGAGCGAGAGAGAAACAAAAGTGTGGTGCGTCACCAGAGTAGAAACACCATAAAAAAATAAACAAAACACCCCCGTACCACCGCTAAGCAGGCCGAGGCCACAGATGAGAAATTGCGTTTCTTACTTTGTCACGTCGTTCGAAATGAACCGAAAGAGCAAGCAGCCGACGGACGCACCGCATCGTGCTACCGGAGGAAGGATGGAGACCGCCACCTATAGCCTGTTCTTTGCTGTACAGTAGCCGCATCTTAGCCCTCGCGTTTCGTGCCAGTCCATCGGCTAAAGAAAAAGCGCAGCAAAAACAGTTTCTTTTTTTTTTGCCCAAGACGTACCTCCTACCAACTACAACTTGATTCCCGCAAAAAGTAATAACGTCGCCGCCATTTATTTCTTCACGGCTTGCTCACGCAATGCTGGCACGGTAAAATGGAAGTGAGAGGGGGGGGGGAGGGTTTTCACTCTGTGTTTTTGCAAGCCGGACCGACCCTTGTTCGCTCCGAGGTCAGGACCGCGGGCGGTTGCCTTAGTATTATTTGGGAAGGCTCCTCTAACGAAGCGAGAAGAATGCCCTTCGTCAACCACCTTTTTTTTATTTTTTGGCGAACGCCACTGTGATGGCGGTCTCTATTATGTCATTTCATCATTCGCTCCACGCACAGTGCCAGAACAGAAATCTTCGTTGCGCCCTCAATTCAACGTCACAACTACTGCTGTGCTCCCCTTTCTTTTTTTTTTGTCCATCTAGCCTTTTTTTTCTTTTCGTTCCTTTTCTATAAAGTCACTTTCTCCTGCCATCTTCGCCCGCACAGCTCTCATCTCGGCCGTCATTACTGCAGTCCGTCCACCCCTTCATTCGCTGTTCGCACGAAAGCTAGCGTACGGCGAACAAGGCAGTGTGCATATTGGTCGTTCGCGGTGCGTCCCTTTAATCTGCGCGTCCCATCAAACTTTCAAAAGCACGCGCACTTCGTCGTTTCGAGATATAAGTCAGCTGCAAAACTAAGTAAGCGACAAAAGACAAAAAAACGGTAACAAATAAAAAAGACACGATCCGAAACATAGCGACACTAATGAGCGAAGTAATTCGTTTTACCTCGAATGTGGGAGCTGGCACAGCGAGTATCGAAGGGCTGGAAGAATCAGCAAAATGATTATGAAAAGCGTAAAGCAAGAAATGAACTATTGGACGCAATATACCGTCGCACTTAAAGGGCATACGCCGCTCGTCTGTGGCTCGTAAGTGCGTATCAGAATGAAGTCGTGAATCCAGTTTTAGAAAACGTCTGGTGCACCAATAAGCTAGGCCCGTTTCTGCATTAGCATGCAATGTTTAATAGGGCGAAATTGGAAACTAAAGTTGTACATCGGCTCACTCTAGACCACGCACACGTTTATTTGTATGAGAAGCTGTGGGCTGTTGAGCGTGAAACAATGTTTGAAAATTAGCATACTTGCGATTAACAAACGAAGAAATTCGTTTACTAACTTTGCGGCCGGTGCACAGGCCTTGATCAGATTGATGGGGCTAGTACATATGTGCCACAAATCTGGTAAACAAATCGTTTTGCTTGTTGTTCGCATGTGTGACCATTTTCATAAATATCTACAGAGCTTTACCTCTATGATGTGAATCCATGCACATAAATTAACAAGACACAAATAAAAAAAATGTGACTCACCCGTTGAACTTGCATATGAGGACGTCGTCCAACACTTTTGCAGTTTGTACATACCTTGCTGACAAGTTATATTTTGAGAGTACCATATACTTTGTCTTAAGCGAAGTGTAACTCGAGTTACGTCACTATCGGTAAAATTAGAGAGTTGTACTGAAAATTCAGTATCGGTAATACCGGTATCGCTAAGTCGTTCGAAAAATAATAGCACATAAATTCCTGCCCGACTTCAAAAGAAATCCAACGGCGCAAAAATTGACAGAGCGACTGCGGGCTGAGATAGGAGCTGAACACATAAGCTGTTATTTTCGGTTGCGTTGCGAGTATTTCTACAAAAGTAATTTTACCTTGGCTATAGTGATTTCACCTGATAACCCTTCACCGAGGGTTATCATTTCAATTGTCACCGCAATATCAATTGTCACCGTATCCCGCTTGGCCAATTTTGTCTGTGTAATGAGTTATTATACTTAATTACGTGTCTCTAATGCAGCAGTTCAATTTTAGATAATTTTCAGTTTAAAAAACCGGCCCCGAAACTGAACTAAGGCAATCAAGGCACCACTAAATAACAATTTTAATTGCAAAGAAAATCAAGTTGGTTATACGCACTACGTATATTCGCCCCGGTCTGACTATTGAACACCCTGCAAAGACCCTGAGGAGGTCGATATCAAAGAGTTCAGAAGGCGCGCACGCATTGCTACGTAGGCGTAAGAGAGAAGGACAAATCTCTTCAGTTTGTCAAGACAAGCGTAATATGCGGCTTGGACGAAAATGTCCTCGCGTTGACCTTTTAAGGTGAATGCATATCACAATGGTTTTCTCGTGAGGTCAAAGACGAGCGAGCACGTGGATAGGATAAAGGAGATTTTGATTCTATCGCGCTTCCCCGCATACCTCTATATGCCTCTGTGAGAATAGAAATGTCACTTTACGTAACGCAGTCGATTCAATAACTCCGTGGAGGCGTGGGCACGAGCTTCATTGTATACATGCACCGTGCTCGTGTAGGGCAGTAAAATTCTCGTTCAACGTAACTATAGATGGAAACGAGGCTATATAGCTTTTGAACATTGAAATTGATGAAAAAATTGCGGCACCAACCAACCATTTGCGTCACAAAGGAAGTGCGCACGCGTCCATGCACTTTTTCGTCTAGATAAATACCGCAAAATAGAGGAATAGACTGTTGGCGAATTGGTAGTTCATGTTGAATAAAATAGCTAAACAAGAGAAAAAAGCGATAGACATGACTAACAAAGCTCCAGAACAAGCGCATACCAGCAACTAAGTTTTCATTGAACTAAGGAACATAGATGGGATAAAAAGTTTAATAATTCAATTGTTTGTATGGGCCTGTGGTGCAGTTTTCTTCGTCTTGTCCCAAGTTATATTAGATACTTTTGTCATCATAAAGACCACACGACATAAGAACACTCGTCTGTGTCTGCGTGCATGTGTGTGTTTTTGTATGTGTGTGTGCCTGTGTTTTCCGATCAAACGAACGGAATAAGTCAGTGCCCTAATATTATTTACCTAAGTACCGTAATAAATTTTACCTTACGACACCTCTTAGTCCTTCTCACACGAAGCAGACATGTGTTTGTGACGCTTTGGATAGCAACAGGTGTGAAAATAAACGCCACGCGAAGGAGTGCTACTGATTTCTGGCTGGAAGAACATCAGCTTATGACCTTTGCTTACGAACAAAGTGTGCATATCAGAAAAATGAGCATAGCAGATCTCTTGCACAAATTGAGCAAACGCGAAATGGTGCCTATCGAATACACAATCAAAGCCGTGTAGACAAAACTAAAAGAAAACAGAGCTTCTGTTCAAACAATTCACCATCGACACAATAGATTGCACACATAAACTTAAATTAAATGAGACACTCTGATGTAGTTCGATATTCATACCACTAGATCCATGGCTTAAGCTTTCGTTTCGTTATTTCTTTTATATGGAGAATTTTGGATGTTAATGCTTGAGTGAGTGAGTGATTGAGTGAGTGAGTGAGTAAGTAAGTGAGTGAGTGAGTGAGTGAGAGAGAGAGAGAGGGAGGGAGGGAGGTTAGCAAAGCAGTATTTAATAATGGCTCAAGGTGAGTTACGCTGGCGTTTTTCTGTAAACATGGACTGTCGAAGAAATGTGCATATTACAGTTTATTCGCCATCATAATGCAAACAATAAAAAAGATAGGAAGAAAGAAAGAAATTGTGTTCCTTGTTTTCTTGTGAACTAGACGTTATCACGTAATAAGTATAATGATTTGCACAAAAAAGCTCTTCATAGTTAAATGAACACCGATGGCGTTCTCAGGAGGGTCAAAGGCAATTCTTAACCAGGTGTGTGGACTCTCGCATTTCTCTGACATATCATTGATAGAATTGTGCAAGTAGTTATTGGCGACACTTCTGCCACGTCAAGGAGAAGCTCAGACAAAACGACAGCCTACAAGTATGGTCCACCATGCTATCACCAATTATAGAAGTCTCAACTATACCACCGGCATATTCGTTAACCTATAATGCAGCATACGGCTTTCCCAACGTTTATTCATCCACAAGCAAGCCTCACGGAAGAGATGGCTTATCACGATTCTTTCTTGCCGCCGTTAAGGGCGCCGTGAAAAATTTTAGGGGATGCAACGCAGTTAGGAGTCACGCTGGCGTCGGCGTGTGGTATGCACAGAAGGAAACGTCAGACCTAATGGAGAGCGTTGTGCAATCTTTACCGTATAAATACGAGCAGAAACTATACATACCGTAAAATAAGTAAAGTAAAAGAAAAAAATGCGATGCGTGATAACAAGTTTTCGGAAGACCCACGGTCCTCAGAATGCAAAGTAAAAAAGAAAAAGTAAGTGAATTGAAAGATCGGCGCCATTAAAGGCGGTCGTAATACAAGAGTAGCGAGGCGGCATGCCGGAATCGTATATAGTTGCGAGCGGCTTAATGTTCGCCCACCAAACTGAGGCGCAACTGCACCTGGTCCGAGTGCCGGGACGATGCCTGCCGCGTACGTGCCCGAGCAACGCCCTCGATACCGCATTCTCCTCGTACACAACCTGCGCTTATTCGTGTTCCACGCGATGCCCGACTGTGCGCCATTTTGTACGAGAAAAGAAAAAAAAAGAGAGGGCAGTCGGGGGTGGGAGTGGACCTATAGTGCTTATATTTTTGTGCTAGGTGTAATGAAAGCGCACCATCTATTATTTTCGTGTGTTTTGTCCCCACCAGCTCCTCCGAATGCTATACTGCTACTACTCCTACTGGAGCTACTACTACTACTACTACTACTACTAGTACTACTACTACTACTATTACTACTACTACTACTACTACGACTACTACTACTACTACTACTAATATTAATAATAATATTGTGCGTGTCGTCATTTGTTAGCCTTGCAAACAACCTAATTGCAGGTTTGAAAAGCGGCTGATAAACCTCGTTGTTCTCCAGAGTTTGTTCTCGGCTCTACACTATGACTGAATAATCTACCGCTGCGTCTGGCGGCATTAAGGCCCCCTCACACCCAATTTTTGATAATTTTATGTGAGTTGATCACTGTGCATTCAAAAATAAGCTGAAAAAGTTTTAGCCCATTTCGTCGAGCACTGAATTTACATTTAAATAAATTTTTAAACGCTTGAGTGGTTTGTCGGTCATGCAACACTGGCGCATTCGATAGTCGAGGCGCTACAAGGAACAAGGAGATAAAACTGAACGAGCGTCGGCGAACTATGATGCTCCATGCTACTCTGCACGTGAAATCGAGATAATTTAGCTTTCTTAAATTGAACGATTTGCGGCGGCTGAAACTTCGGTAGAGAATTACGGCTCTTCTACTTCTAGCATCTTGACGTCACATGTGCTATGAAAAAATGCCGGTCACCGGTAATGAGCGGGATTTACGGCCGGCGGCCTCTAGGGCTTGTTTTGCCCCAAAATATCATTTCACTGCCGACATTTATTATCTGTATGGATATAATGATTCCTCCACTTCTATTGTCTTCGCTGAAAACCGCAACCTCTTAAATGACTAGGTCATGGCGAAATAATCACTAGGCCTTCATAAATTTCTTTACAGTACCAGAATATAGCGGCCAATTTTATAAATTAGTCATGTAGAAAGTAGATTCAACAGTTGGCACACACATGGAGGTCGTTTAAATTTTTCATTGTAGCCATATGCATAGAATTCACATGCTACATTTAGCAAGTATTTTTTGATTTTTAAACCGCACCCGTTGATTTGTGGAGGCATTGCGCGGATTGAGCGAGACTTGACGAGACACGAGCGAGATTTTTCAAGATCTCCTGCTAGAAAGAGAGAGGTTTATCATGAAAGAAAAGCTAGGAGGTTGGCCAGAGTCAAATTCCTGACCCGCTACTCAGCATTAAGAAATGGGAAGCGGTGAAGAAGAGAGTAAGGAGTTGGTTTTGATAATGAGGATGAAAGTGGTGATGATGATGAAACCGTCGCGAAACGCTGATTGTCCAAAAACAATTTGCAGCCGTTCTTCGAGCTCTCTCGTGCAAAATGTTTATTTGGAGCTTTAAAGTTACAAAGAAAAGCTCCGCAAGAATTGGCAATCTTATATTAGTCAAAATCGCAGTCAAATTCAACCTTGCCTCACGCAGAAACTGTGACTTGTGATCTTTGCAAAGTAACTGTACATCACATGCCCGAAGCGGCCTTCGAGAGTTGTAAATGATGGAGAACGCTAAATGAAACGATTGTGAATCACAGCTCAGCCTTAGCAACAAGATGTGCCTAAAAGACAAGCGCAGCTGCGTTCCACTTTTCTAGAACTCAATTAAAGAGAGAGCTAGCTTCTCATTGGTATTCAACAATTGTGCACACAAGCGAGGTATTCAAATGTTTTAATCACTTTCGGGAACGTATTTCCTTCAGTCTCGACGGTTTGCGCTGAAGAATACGTTGCCATTCGTAATAGGATCTCATTCACCGAAAGTTCAAAGTGCAAGCAATAGAGGAGCCAGAGCAGCGAGAGATTGCTCGCGAACTTTTCTACTATCGTCTTCAAAAACGCCAAAGGTCAGCGTGTACATTCTCGTGTGTTCATTCACATATTGCTCCAAAGTTAAGCTCATCGAGAATTTCTGTAAAATAATTTGCCAGCTGCCTAAATCTTCCGAGTGACAATCAGCTTTGCGCGCGAGTGGCGCTAGCTCTTCACTGTAAACTTCGTTGCTGCCACGTAGTACCATCAAGTTGGCCAGGTTTACTCTTTACATCATCTTCGATTTCAGTCAAGAAAAAGATTGTGCAAGTCGTCAAGGTGCAAGATAATTCGCGAGAACACCTGACCTTTCACTAATCTTTGAGTCAAAGGTTTCTCGAGCAGATTACAAGTAGAAGAGTAAGGAAAGCACCCACTCTCCGCAAAGTTCCAATTGAAACACAAAGATCAAAACAATAGAACAGAAGAGCAAGCTGTAGTTATCTTCCGACTGATCTTCGGAAGTGCACCCGTTTATGTGCGCCCAGTTGTGTCAGGGCCTTAATAAAAGAGGACGTTCTGGCTTTCTGTACCGGCATGAACCTTTCGCGCTAATGTCGCTATAGGAGCAGACTGTTGCTTGTGCTGGCGGTGAGAATATATTTAGCGGCGGCACAGACGTAACGAAAAAGGGCACTCGCGAACTTTGTGAATCCAACCCATGGTCACAGGCGATGGTATTCAGCGTACGATCCACATCAAATCACGGTATTTGAGGTCCACATTTGTCATCATCCCGGATCATATTTGAATTTATTTTTGACATAGTGACGCTAGAGGATAATGTTTGTGACAGCTTCTTGGTTTCCTTTGAATAACTATATGTTTATGATCCCACGTATAGTTCTCTCCACAGGAGACATGTGCGCTGTTAATGAAGCATCACAAGTTCGCTTGCTGTGTATGTTTTGCTGGCATGTGACTTTTCGCAGTTCGTTTATGACTATATGCATAGAAACTACCACGCTTACTTCTATATATAATCTCAATCAGAATATCATTAAATTGTACCTTCCTTTTTTTTATTCTACTTCAGTAGCAGCTCTAGCGAAACAGTCAACCTTGCATCTCGCACTACGCATGTGCCAGAAAAACCATTACTGCATCAAAGAAGGAGCTTCAGAAACGCGCAAAATGACACATTCAATGTCACGTGGTTAGTGTGGTCATAATAACAATATTTTTTTTTCATCCCCAAACTACGATATGATCATGAAAGACACCGTGGGAGGCGGTTGCGGAAACTTCGAATATTTGGTGTTCTTTGACGTTCGCTGACATCGAACAGAGTAGGGGCATCCAGTACCATTTGGCCTCCATTGAAATGCGACTACCGCTGCCGGGACCGAACCCGCGACCTGAGGGTCAACAGTCAAGCACTGTAAACGCTACGCCAGCATGGCAGACATGTGGTTAGTGTTGTAATTCGAGGCAATTCATATACAATCTAATTTACACTAAAGTGAGGGAAAGTCACATGCACTTCCCACTGGATGATCTAATACCTAATCCTAATTACTCGTTACGTACTCTCACCGTATGACGGAGCTTCCACAGGCGCCTTCAACCAGCTCACGTGATTTCTCGCAAGTCTTGTCATAGGAACTCATTACGTCAAACGAGTGCGTATGTCAGCAATAATTTGGACGTATTATCAGGCATTCTAAGCACGGTCTAAGAAATGTATCAGCATAAATATGGAGAAATACGTACCAGAAGGCTCCGGGTCATTTTATTTGACAGAATACGGCTCTCATTGGAATCTTGCAATTGCCGTATGCCTCAATAGAAACAATACGTACGTTTATAGAAATCTGCCATTTTCCTCTGTGTGTCCTTCAATGCCTTTCTCCCGGGGTCATCACACGTCTATTCAAGTTAAGCAGTGTTTCAACAATACAGCTTTAGTCGGACACCTGTATTTGCAGAGATTTATTGTCCACCAGATATAGATAGATAGATAGATAGATAGATAGATAGATAGATAGATAGATAGATAGATAGACAGATAGACAGACAGACAGACAGACAGACAGACAGACAGACAGACAGACAGACAGACAGACAGACAGACAGACAGACAGACAGACAGACAGACAGACAGACAGCTAGATAGATAGATAGATAGATAGATAGATAGATAGATAGATAGATAGATAGATAGATAGATAGATAGATAGATAGATAGATAGATAGATAGACAGACAGACAGACAGACAGACAGACAGACAGACAGACAGACAGACAGACAGACAGACAGACAGGACAGACAGACAGACAGACAGACAGACAGACAGACAGACAGACAGACAGACAGACAGACGACAGATAGATAGATAGATAGATAGATAGATAGATAGATAGATAGATAGATAGATAGATAGATAGATAGATAGATAGATAGATAGATAGATAGATAGATAGATAGATAGATAGATAGATAGATAGATAGATAGACAGACAGACAGACAGACAGACAGACAGACAGACAGACAGACAGACAGACAGACAGACAGACGACAGACAGACAGACAGACAGACAGACAGATAGATAGATAGATAGATAGATAGATAGATAGATAGATAGATAGATAGATAGATAGATAGATAGATAGATAGATAGATAGATAGATAGATAGATAATGTTAATATACTACCTCGCCGGTAGCCTTTTTCATCGACGGGATAGCGGCTGCAAGAGTCAAGCGCTCACGACGATCTATGCAAGTATCCCGCAAAAATACACGCAGATAATATTTACAGAAAAAAACACATACATGCAAAATAGTTATTCCCATCCTTTCCTTCAGATGTGCGGCCCTTAAAAACACGAACAGTGCTTCTCTATCGCACGTCAACCAGGCGCTATTTTACAACGGCTCGAGCATATGCCAAACGTTGAGTTGCTGAAGAAATGACAAGTTTCAAGCAACGTTTTCTTCTGGCGCAGCGTGAAAACATTGTTTCACACTTTTGAAGCGCTAATGCTTCTTCCGCGGAAGCTACACAGCGCTAAGCGTCCAAAAACGAGGACACTAGTGAACGCTATACACTGGCGTATACGGTACTTCAGCGCGGGTGTTTCTTGCTCATCGGAAACCGCCAGGGCACGTTTCTTCGGCTCGCCCGCAAAGCCTGTGAGTGAGAGCGCGTTTAACCACACTCACGCTTGGAGCCTAGCTGCTTCGTCAGGAAAACGTCGTATCTCAGTCCGCCGTAAACATGGAAATAGATGCCACGCCCCCCGCAACCAAGGGCTATGAATTCCTCAGAAGCCCCGCCACTCAAACGCAAAGGTGCACAAAGCAAAGCTTAATGTAGAAGCGAACTCCAACCGGTACAACCGAGACTGATAGCTTGCAGTTGTTTTCTCTTAAAGCCCGCATGCCTCACTTCGCTGCGGTTTCCAGCCATCACGAGCACCGGAAAGTACACGAACAACTTTTGCCCGAGCCCTCAGCGATAACTTTAATTTATTTATCGAACGAACACGAAGTTTGCTTAGAATACGATCGCCAAATGTTACGTAGAGTTCAACTTGGGATATTACGGCAACACAACCACTGTAAATGACGGGGAAAAGCAAAACGAATTATGGGCAATTTCAAATCGCGGAGATGGACGGAGAAACTTTAGCTACTGCATCAAACCTCAAGATATGAAGCAATCTGACTATTCCTTTCGTTCTGCCTTGTTTTTTTTTCGCCTTGAAATCACTTATCGGGTTTATTTATTCACACGATTTATTTGTCTCTTTTTCTTTCATACTGAAATACTTGTGCCTGTTTTGTAATAAAATCAGTCATGAAAAAAAAGAAAAAAACAGTGTACACAGTCTTGCAAGAAATTGATGGTTGGGGGTTCCGACTACGCTATTCAAAAAACAAAAAAAGAAGGCAAAAATAGTAATCGTGAGTGAGATACATACAGAGGCCGTTATGTATAGTTTTGAAACACTATTTCGGAAGCCTAAAAACAGAAAATAAATACAATAAAGCATAAACGTGCGTGACATCTAAAGCTTAGCATGTTCAAAGTTTGGCAGTGTTCTACGGTCAGTTCAACTTTTCTTAGATGTTTTCTGAATTTCTACAGTATAAGCAAATATAAGCCTGACATATATCGGTTATGGCGAGCGCAGAGGAAAAAATTGCGGCAGCTGCGCGAAGGCTTAAGAAACGGTGGGACTGGTGGCCTTCCCCTTCTTTTTTCCTCTCTATTGTCCGCACAACCCTATTTCACCTCTTGCTGCACTGTGCTGCACAAGAGTACGCTGTGATCTCCCCTCTCTCCTCTCCTTCCTCCTTCTCCACACGTTCACTTCCCTTATCCATTCTCTAATTAAGGTATGCTATGTTTAGCTAAGCTTTAAATTATCCTACTGCTTTCCAGCCTTCTCTTCCTCCCTTCTCTTCCTCCCTTCTCACGCCCTTGCAGTATTAGGCTTTACTGTACTGTACTGTACTCTACTGTACCTCGTTTTTATCTCGTTTTTAACTGTTTCAATTATTTCATCCCTCTCGCCATCTATCTTTCTTTCTGTGTCAATCTATTTGTTGCTTCACCCTTCTCTGTTTCTAATCTTTTTTTCACATTATTTCTCTTTCACTCTGTCTTTTCCTCCTTTTATCACCACTAGCAACGCATTCACCTCGTTTCCGATTGTGCTGGTTCTCCTAGCATGCCTGGATAGCCGAGAAGTTACGACGCCTCCTTTGAATCGTGCATACGCGCTTTCGAATACCACCTCGCAAAGAAATTTTTTTCGCCACGAGTTTTTTTTATTTTTTCCTGTTTCTTTTTGTTTCATTCACAGCAGCGCGGTTACGCTTGATGTTGGCCGTGTGTCGTAGATGTAAAATTATCATTATTATAAAATACAGGCATTCGATGAAAGAGAAAGAGAAAGTAGAAACGAAAATCTAGAAAAGGAGGAAAATACAGAAAGATAGAGGACAAAATTGTAAGAGAAAGCATGGCAGCATGTATTACACTATTCGCAACGCCCACGGCTTATAAGTGGCGCGCAGAGCAATCCAAGATGGCTGCGGAGGGATGATCAACCCGTGAACTCGCACAGGAAAAGATTGGACGCGCAGACTTACTCCCCGCGCCGCTTTCACCGGATGAACTCTTGATCGTCAAATAAACGTATATCGAACCAAAGTACTTTCCCAACCAATAAGAACTGCTGTATGTTCACTACCTCATTTCTTGCCGCTATGCGAAGGGTGGTGATGTCAGCTGATCGTCCGTGTATCAACGATGCTTGGCATAATCCTGTGCGTGCTATAGAAAACTGAACAAACTAGAATTCACGTATGAACTGAAAGGCACTACTCCGAGGTAATTTGTGCCGAGCCTGCCTGGCGAATTGGCCACAGTAGTAGGCCACTAGCGAGTAGCGCGCCGTCGCGGCTGCACAGGACCGAATGTTTACCGTAGCGATGGTTCGCAAAGATATTACGCCGTCGTCATTACTTGCACTGTATGCATCAAGCAGGCGCTTTTCAACGGAACACAAGCATTTAACTTCCCATTAGGAAGCGCTTGCGTCACAGCCATGATCAGACTCCAACAGTGCGCAATTGAGTGCACTCAGGTAATACAGGTTCCATCAGCGGGATCGATGCAAGGATATTGAAACAAATACACGCGTACGCTTTTCGAAACGTCCAAATTGTGAAAAGTTGTCGAATAACAACGTCGTTCAGACGGCACCGGTGAAGTGTAGGAGAAGTTAGCATGGACTCTAGTCGTAACTGCATATTTCATTGCTCTAACCTTTTCACCTCGCTGGTCGAGTTCAAGTGCATTGGTGACATGTGGCGTTTCGTAATATTCACTGTAATTGGGCTACATGTGACTCACAAGAAAAACTGTGGTTTTTTTTTTTTGGAGCTGGCTGAAGGGTATTATGCAATAAATATAATCAATGTGATTTACGAGCGTGAAAAAAACAAAAAATAACAATGCACGATGAGACGGGAAGTGCAACGCGCTGCTCGAGCGCTAGCAGCTGATCGTTCACCGTCGCTGTCACTCTCAGCGTGTTGACAAACATCTACGTCCAGTGAAAAATCCTCGATGTCAAGACGGTTTCTTTGAACATCACTGCTGAAAGTTATCTGAGGAATTCTCTACGCCGAACGACTTCGATAGCACCAACAACGCGTCACTGCACAACCCCAACACGGCATCACTCACCACGTATATCTGGGGGTGCGGAGAACATTTCGCTCAATTACCAGGCAAGAAATAAGTCACTTGCAGTGTGCTGCTGTCTATCAATGAACGTAAACAACGAGCGGCGCAGCGTAGGCCAAGGTTTGGAAGCTAAAATCGTGGGCCTGCGCTACTTTCCGCTTGCCATGAATGTTATGTGATTCATGCACTACAAAAGCACTGGCCAATGCTATACACGCGTAAATCAAAGGTAAGTTTCAACTGCAAAGGTTAGACAATAACAATTAACTATCCGAAGTGGCTGCAGAAAGTCTCGCGAAGCTGATATGTGTACTCTGCTGCGCTATAATCAAAAGCGCGAGTTGCCACGCATTTCCACGAAAACCTCATGTCTCGCAAGAACGAATCAGACTTATCGTGTCACGGACGGCCCGGTATATTCACTGATGCATGCAACATGCAAAGTGGTTTGTGTTTGGTTCTTGCTCACGCGTTAACACTGAAGCTAGAACCGCCAAACAAGGAAGCGTTGGGAGCGTCTGCCTACTGATCATCCTTGAAATGACGCCCTTGAATTATATATACTACGTGTCTATGGACATCGCGAATAGCAAGGGGTGTATTGGAAGCAAGTCCCGGGGCTTGCCCAATTTACGTGACACGCTGCAATAGAAAAAACAGAAAGGAAGAAGGGAAAGAATAAGAAAAAAGAAATACCCAGAAAGAAATAGACCGAAAGAGAGAAAAAACCCAGACAGAAGCAAGACAAAAAAAAAGAATGAAAGCCAGTATAGCTATTTCTCTTTTAGTGCAGCAAGTAGGCGGAAAAATAAAGGTGAGCGGGTAAAAAAAAAAAGCCTTGCCAAGCCAAGATCAGCTCTGTGTCCACCGTGTCTGCTGTGGCCCAAGCTTTGGGCAACGCTGTGCAAGCTGTGCTTTGGTTTTCTATTTCTTTCTCTTTCTGTCTTTTGCTCTTGTTCTCGCCCATCAGGGTTATTGAATGCGTGAACAAATCGGCGCGTGTGTTCAAGGAGCGAAGCAGAAGAATAAAAACAGGACGAAAAGTTTGTTTCGGTTCGTGTTGATGACAATTCCTGTTCGCAATTAACGAGGCTTCTCTCAGCTTAAACAGCTCCGCTGTTAAGCAATGCATAGTTTATAGCAGGGCCATAAGTTCTCTTGTGTCCTGTGCTGTGTTATCTCATTTTGCCACTCTAGATGAGTCACACAAACAAGGAAGAAACGTGGATGAAACTATGCGCAAAAAATTATTGTTCCGAGGTCATGCAGTGGACGAAGACAGGATTAGTCTTGTTCAAGATTAAACTATCGATGTGGGCGAACCTGTGCTCGAGAGAGTGTTAGGTCAAGGTACAAAGAATTTACTCGGCACACTGATAGTGGCGAACAGAACGTCAGCCATGGGTTATCTGATCATCGGCGAAACGCGCCGTCTTTTATATATACCCATCAAGCCTTCCAGCGTTACATCTGGTGTTCGCGGAAGCTTGATTATTCGCATCCTGCGTGCAATATTGACAGAGTGATCCACAACAATCGCGAAGCTCGATTGATTGATATGTGGGGTTAACCGTCTCAAAACCACCATATGATTATGAGAGACGCCGTAGTGGGAGGCTCCAGAAATTCCGACCCCCTGGGGTTCTTTAACGTGCACCCAAATCTGACCACACGGGCCTACACCGTTTCCGCCTCCATCAGAATTGCAGCCGCCGCAGCCGGGATTTGATAATCGCGAAGCTTTGTCAAGCACTGTGGGGCAGTCTGTGCCGAGCGTCGTTAACAACAGCATTTTCGGATGAAACACGCATACATCAAACTAAACTCACACGGCAATGTGTACTATCGTAACAATTGTGACAGGCAACACGCGAGCACGTGTGTAATAGCCGCAAACCCCAACGACACAGATGATTTTTTTGGGGGTGGAAGCCTGATGTTGTGGCGCCTGTAATAGCATCAACACGCTGCAAAGATTCAGGCCAATCTTTGTAGTCATATTTAGCTGTGCCTCAACTTGATGCCTTACACGAACACACGAATGTCAATCGAAAGGCAGCATCAAACGCAGAGCTCTAAGAAGTGCACTGGCGCGCTGCGCTTGCCATATCAGCATTATACTCGAAAGTAGGCCGTGATAAACAATCACCTGGAGTGTTGTTCTTATAGGCAATAACATATAGCGGTACCAAGGCACCCTTTCCTCTTTTTTTGTGTGTGTGACAGCGACAAGCGCGAATCACCATGCGTAGAGTTTAAGGCTATTGCCAGGCACAGGTGTTCTCTTTCATATCGCTCACCGTTGTAAATATATATACACTGTAATATATATATATATATATATATATATATATATATATATATATATATATATATATATATATATATATATATATATATATAGGTTCTTTCGTGTCAGCAGTAATGATATCAATTTCATGAGCCACAACGACTATACGAGTGCTAGAAGTCGATGCTGTGGTGCATCGGCCTCCAGCATTTTACCTCCATGGAAACGGAAAAGTAACGACCGAAACAATCCACGTCTTTCAGTTCAGCTGCCAAGCACTGCAACCATTGCACCACCGATGCTGCCATGATGTGAGAAGTGAGCTGAAAGAGCAAATCATTCTTTATTAGGCCGCGAAGTTTATTCTTTCGTAAACTTTTAACGCTCTTACTGCTGCCGTAAGCTGAAGCAAGTAACCTATAAGTTTGTACTAACATACTGCCAGAGCCAAAGCACGCAATTATGTGACAGGCTAAGTACGGAGTTTACTTCACAGAGCGGCGTAATGAGTAGACACCACTTAGAAACAGACTACTGTCAGATTTCGAGACACCCAGGTGAACTGTGGGATACCTTGATCTCTACGACTGCTTCTTCGACCAAAAGTTGTCAGTCGACGCCTTGATGGGAAGGACATTAGAAAAATCCGTCTGCCGGTAATGGACGTTCTCTAGCCAGCAAGGTGGTCCGCTTTGACTCTCCACACAGTAATTCAGTTTCACTCTCAAGGGGTTTTTTCCCGTCTATACAACAATTTTGTACCTTCGGAAATCAAATAACCCATCTCAATGGGGGTTGCTGATTGTCTAATTCCCCGCATCACTGAAAAACCATGAAAATTAAAGTCTACCAGTCAGGGATCATCCAAATATAAATGACATCAGCACAGAAGGTGCACGTAGAGTTATGTGCAACAGCAAAACTGCAGAGAAGCGCACAAAGTGACTAAACGCATCTGTCTCGCGTATAGTGTTTCATAAAACTAAACATCTGAGAGGAAAAGTTCCTTTTGCAAATCAATACGGCAGATTTTGACGCTCGCATGATCAATAACTTGCTTGAACACTAAGATAATGTTCTCCTAAATGTTCCTTACGACTGCACTTACCCAACCACGCACAACATAGGATAATGTAACGAAAGTAATGTACAACAACCTCGGAAAGGAGCAGCGCTTTGCGATAGGTAATAGTGCACTTGAAGTTGTAAAAGACTATGTCTACTTAGGGCAGGTAATAACCGCAGAGCCTAACCACGAGATTGAAGTAACTAGAAGAATAAGAATGGGGTGGAGCACATTCGGCAGGCACTCTCAAATTATGACAAGTAGATTGCCACTGTCCCTCAAGAGGAAGGTATATAACAGCTGTATCTTGCCGGTACTTAGCTACGGAGCAGAAACCTGGAGACTCACAAAGAGGGTTCAACTTAAATTATGGACGACGCAGCGAGCAATGGAAAGAAAAATGGTAGGTGTAACGTTAAGAGACAAGAAGAGAGCAGAGTGGATTAGGGGACAAACGGGAGTTAAGGATATCATAGCTGCAATAAAGAAGAGGAAATGGACATGGGCCGGGCATGTAGCACGTAGACAGGATAACCACTGCTCATTAAGGGTCACCAACTGGATTCCCAGAGAAGGGAAGTGGGGTAGGGGGAGACAGAAGGTTAGGTGGGCAGATGAGATTAAGAAGTTTGCGGGTATAAATTGGCAACAGCAAGCACAGGACCGGGTTAACTGGCGAAACATGGGAGAGGCCTTTGTCCTGCAGTGAACGTAGACAGGCTGATGATGATGATGATGATGACCCTTCGGACAAAGCGCTCGCGCAACACAGTCCTACGCCGACGATTTGGTATATATAGGGTGTCCCACATAACTTGAGCCAAGAATTTCAAAGTGAAAGGCACTTCGGAGCTTAATTGAACCAAACGCATACTACTTGCACTAACCTGTAGCTAGTCAGGCTATTTTTATTTCTCCCCATACTAATTATTTCATAATTCTTAATTACCTATTTTTTTTATGGGTTGTAAAATCAAAATATGAACACTGACACGTAGCACACTTCCATAAACCACCGACCGAGTTGTTTCCTGTACGATACGTCTAGCTCTGTTATTTTTTCCGCATTGCAAAGAAAGCCTATAGCTGCACTATAGCAGTGCGCACGTGGTCCGTCTCATGGCTTCTTTTCGCGTATTGCTGGCTTTCTTTACAGCGTGAAAAAAATAACAGTGCGAGACATATCGTACAGGAAACAATTTAGTCGGTGGTTTCTGAAAGTGCTCTACATCTCAGTGTTCATAGTTTGGGTTTACAGCCGATATTTTAAAGATTAGGTAATTAAGAATTATTAATCAATTAATGGGGAGAAATAAAAAGTAGCCTTAGTACCTACGGGCTAGTGCGAGTAGTACGCGTTTGGTTCAATTCGGCACTGAAGCGTCTTTCATTTTATAATTCTTGGCTCAAGTTATGTGGAACATCCTGTATAATTATGACATTGTTATCCACCGTTCGGTACACGTTCCATATATTTTAACACTAAACATTACTCGAATAGGCGAACATTTGGTATATAAAATAATTTGTAACAACTTCCCCTTTCCTAGAACTATTTTCCAAACACCAGGTAAAAGTAGTCGCTCTGCCTCCGAAGGCAAAGTTTTAATCCCTCTCTCTCATAACACATACGGACAACGCCGTCTCAAGTACGCCGGGGTTAAAGTTTGGAATGATCTCCCGTCATCCGTTTTACAATCGACCAGGGCAGATCAGGCGTTAAAAGACTTTTTCTTGCATCACACAACATCCAGCGTATCGACGAACAAAAAGTAGGAAATAACATCAACTTATAATACCTTGTACATGTTTTTCCTACTGCTGCTGTTTTGGGGACGACGATAAAAATTTGCACCCTCTACCACTGACGATGTACTCCAGTCCTGACGTGTGGTCTTCTGTATGTGTGTTATTGCAATGAGAACTATACACAGCTGTCTTATTCATAGTTTTTGTATAAACCGAGCGTTTGTTGTTAGCACTGTAAATTATCTTGAATGTATCTTTCCTATTCATACACATGCTTCTTATGTACAATTTTTTGAACACCTGTATATACTACATTTCCCCCCAAACATGTGGTTGTACATACATAGCCCCTGATTCATTTGTATTATGTTTTTAATCGATCCATTACTAGCCAATAGGCTAAGGATCCAGACATTCATGCATGTATTTGGTGAAAATGAAAAAGAGACAATAAACAATCTTGAATCTTGAATTTATAGTGTGATTGTAGATAGCCCTAAAATCTTTATTTCTAAACTTGCCTGATATCCGACAACTTTTCAACTAGCCAGTACCAGTGATCACATATGACACGCAGTAGTATGAGCCATAAATGTATCGATAAGCCAAAACCCGCTTAGCTTCTAAATGCTGTTTTAGGTAAAACATCACCCCTCACGATAAACCGAAAGAGTACACAGAAAAGTAAAACACTCTCAACCCTCAATTTTGCAAATTATGCTTAGGCAAAACGGTGTCTTGTTTTCTTGAAATCGCCTCTAGGGCGCACCTTCGTGCATCCTGGTAAACAGAAAGTGCACCCTGGTAGACGAGGGAAAAAAATCTTACGCCTTTATCATTTTATCTAATTGCGAAACGCAGCTCCCTAATTAATGCATGTGCCATAGTATAATTTACGAGTACGCACTTCAATAGAGCTGGCTTCTGTTGAAAAAATTTTCTATCATAAAGAAATGAAACGTACTTTGCTTTCCTCATCATAAAATATATTCTCCTCTTCGCTCCTTCCCTTTCGGTATAGCACTTGTTACTCAGGTTAATAAACAAAACATTATGCTGATGCACTCCGTCTACTGAGGAGATCACTTGCGGGTGCGGAAATTTGCGTCATAAAACTTATTTGCCCACAAAGTTGTATGGAGGATACATCGCGTTGTCACGGGAACTCATTTTGAGACTTTGAATTGAAGCCACTAATCTTCCACGTAGACCCTAACTTGCTCAATTTCTTTTCACAGTTATTCACCTCGCAAAGGGAGTATTAACCATATGAAGTCCAAGTGCGGTACTGCCAGGATGCAACACCTCAACCCGTTTGTTTATCTTCCGCAGGTGAGCAGGCGTTATGACAAATGTATTCGTTCAAATTACCCATGCCGGATAGTGCTGCCGTGCCCTAGGCAGATTTGTGCCCTATGGAGTGACATGTGTACCTGTATCAAGGAATTACTGTTGCTCAGTGGCGACATTGAAACAAACCCAGGACCCGATATGAACAAGATCATGAAACAGCTTCAAGTAATTGCAGATGACATAAAAGAAATAAAAGAAGAACGTTTAAAATCTATTGAAGCAAAACTTGAACAAGTAACGTTACTGGAAAACAAGATCACGTCGTGTGTCTCCCAAGTAAGCAATCTTCAAAAAACGGTTCAATACTTGGAGTTCAAAATAGACGACTTAGAAAACCGGTCTAGAAGGTCAAACTTACTTGTGTATGGCGTACCGGAGGAGGCAGACGAACAACCCGAAACCCTCGAACAAACCATAAGTGAGCAGATACTTAAGAGCATACTAAAGTCCAAACCCGTTCCAATAGAAAGAATCCACAGGATAGGAAAACAAAACGCTCAAAAACCTAGACCAGTGATGCTGAAATTCCTCGACTTCCGAGACAAAGTAACCATTCTTAGAAACTGCACGAAACTAAAGAGCACCACTTTCTCTGTTGGGAGGACTTCTCAAATAGAGTAAGATACATCAGAAAAATGCTTTGGCAAATTGCAAAAACCAAAAAAGAAGCCGGAGACAAAGTCTTTCTGGTCTATGACAAGTTAAAAGTGAATGAAGATCTGTACCGATGGGATGGCGATACCAATGATATTGTGCTCGTAAGCACTGGCCGTCACACCATTAACCATGAAAAAAAAACGACGAAGCGGAAGCATCAGGCGAGCCACAACGCCGCAGCCAACGAAAGAAATAACATTTCTTACCATAAACACCCGCAGCATGCTTCAAAAATTAGTACCGCTTGAATCCTTACTTCTTGGATTTGAACCTGACTTTGTAGCTTTGAGAGAAACATGGCTGACAAATGAGATAAAGGATTTTGAGGTAACACCCCCCAACTACGTCATCATTTCTAAAGATGGGCAGACACGCGGGGGAGGTGTGGCCATCCTACTTAAAAAAGAGCTTTCCTTTGAAATACTTCCTGAGGTTATCGGAGTCGAGGCAATATTTTGCAAGCTTCTCTTCGCTTCTCGCCCAGTATTTGTTGGCTGCGTTTATCGCAGCCCATCTTCAGACAAGGATAGTTTGCAGGCATTGCACACGTATATGCATCGGTATGTTCTCGGAGCCAGGCTAGTTTTGCTCGGCGACTTTAACTTACCCGATATAAACTGGCTAACAATGCAACACAACAGCGCATGCACGGATGCGCTCATTGACATCATGTTGACATTTAATCTGTTCCAAATCGTAAAACAGCCTACCCGTATCCAAGGGTGCTGTTCTAATATACTCGACTTGGTGTTCTTAAGCGATCATTTTCCTGCAGATAATGCACAGGTTGAAATTCTTGAGGGCATATCAGACCACGAAGTTATTCAGGGCTTCGTTTCTATACTTGACATCCCTATACCGTCCAACTCCTTTTCTGCCTATCTTGACTTTAACCATGGCGATGACACCAGTATACTTGATAATCTTTTCCATGAACTTGCTTCATTTGAACTACTTGCGAATGATTCAAACACAAATGTGGAAATACTATGGGCAAGCTTCAAATCAGTCGTAACACATTGCGTTCTTAACTGTGTGCCATCTAAAACAAAGAAAACACGAAAACATAATCCCTGGATAACGCGTGAAATTATTCATTGCAAGCGTAAAGTAAAGCGCCTCAGAAAAACTTTGAAGGCAAAACCTACTCCACAAATTCGGAACAAGTTGAGTCAAGCTATTACCAAGATGAAATCCCAAATAAAAAAGTCCAAAGCAAACTATTTTACAAGTACGCTACCCAACTTTTTGAAAACGCCTCCCCAGAAGTTCTGGAACAACCTTAATCCCAAAAACCATATTAGGCCCGCGGCCCCGGAAGAAAGCAAGGATAAAGCAAACTCGCTAAATAACTATTTCCTATCTGTTTTCACCATTGATGATGGAAATATGCCTGATGTTGACATTTGAAACACCCGACATAATGAACCACTTGTTGTGACAGAGTCCGGAGTGCTTAATTTGTTGTTAAAATTAGATACTAAGAAGGGTGCCGGTCCCGATAACTTGCCAAATGAATTTCGTAGGTGATATGCTGAATGGGTAGCCAAGTACTTGTGCATACTTTTGAATAAGTCCCTATAAACCTGTTCCCTCCCCCAAGAATGGAAAATCGCAAAAGTAGCTGCTGCTCATAAATCTGGTAGCGAAGCTGACCCTTCAAATTTCAGACCCATTTCCCTAACCAGCACAACTTGCAAACTACTGGAACACATTATTCTTAAACATCTAACGTTGTACCTTGACCAGAATCACATCTTATCGCCACTACAACACGGTTTTCGCAAAGGACTATCTACAGTTACCCAACTGGTTGAACTAATTCACGACATCTACCTCAATGTAGACTGTACAAAACAAACTGATTTAATTCTATTAGATTTCTCAAAGGCGTTTGATCGGGTGCCACACAAAAAATGTCTAAAAAATTAGAAGCAACGATAGGTGCAGGCTCACTTACTGACTGGATCGATAATTATCTGAGTAACCGAACACAGTATGTGCAAGTCAATCGCGAAAGTTCTACCATAGCCAACGTTACGTCAGGTGTACCGCAGGGCAGTGTTTTGGCCCCCATTCTATTTTTGATCTTCATTAATGATTTACCTGCTGACATTGGTGTTAATGTGAGGCTTTTCGCCGATGATTGTATACTTCACCAGAAAATAAACGCCCCAGAAGATCATGTAAAACTGAACAATGCCTTGCAGTTCATATCTAAATGGTGTGCTCTTTGGCAAATGACCCTGAATGTTAAAAAATCTGCTCTCTTGAGGATAACAAGAAAAAAGCAAGTATTTGAATTTGTTTACATTATAAATAACTCTCCACTTCCGGTAGGAACTGAACACAAATATCTAGGTTTAACTTTAACGCAAGATTTTAGATGGGATATCCACGTTAGTCATGTCACATCAGCTGCATTAAAACGGCTGTTTTTCCTTCGTAGTAGTCTCGCTTCCGCGCCACCTGAAACGAGACTTGTAGCCTACAAAGCATTCGTCAGACCTGTCTTAGAATATGCAAACGTCGCGTGGTTTCCCTTTACAAACAATCTCATAAATGCCCTAGAACGAATATAACGAAAAGCGATAAGATTTGTCTATAACAAGTACAGAATAACTGACTCACCCACAGAACATTTAAAAAAAGCAGGTCTCTTAACAATAAAAACCCGCGCTAAACTGGCACGTCAGAAATTCCTATATCAGTTAGTTCACCAACAGCTAAACATAGACAGTTCAAAGTACATGTCATTTAAAGAAACAAGGCCAACACGACAAAAGCATTCTCAGACACTGAATGAATATCAGTGCCGGACGGACTGTCTGAAATATTCTTTTTTTCCACCAGCAGTTCGCGAGTGGAATAACTTGCCAATCAGTATAACAAACAGTCAATCATTGGAAACTTTTTCATCTCTGCTCGAATGTTATTTATTGTCTTCAGAACTGACGAACTCTTTTTTTTTCTTGTCCACTGTTTGAAGTGCTCAATTTTTTTTTCAGTACTAGTTGGAATCGATGACCTATGCTACTGAATGTATTTTAGTGGTACAGATGTAGTCATCAAATGTATTTCTGTCGGCTTTGTCTCACTCGTTATTATAATAATTCAGTGAGTACCCTATGTATAAATCTTGCCCTTTCCCAATGTATGTGCCCTTTCTGCAATAATCCCTAATTGGGATTGGTAGTATATGTAAATAAATAAATAAAGAAATAAAGTCCAAGTGCGGTACCGCAGGGTTGCTGCATGACGTGGAGCGTAGTGACAAGGATAAACTAGATGCTCTAATAAAAAAACAACAACGTCAAGAGCGATGAACGTGGAATGACGCTCGCATACGTCTAAGCTAACGTGCGTGGCTATTTTAGGCACGTCCGCTCACAAGGGCTTTGTGCTGTTCCATCTCCCCACTTTTTCAATTCGAAATCCGCTCTAGCGTCGCCTAATTCCGCAAGAGCACCTTTGTAATCCTCCGGGCCATGTATTCTCGTTAGTCTCAGAGGAGGTGGAGAACCTTAATGACGGTCCTCTGTAACGATAACAAACTGTCATTCCATGAAAAAAAAGAGAAACGAATATGTGAGAATAAACAAAATGGCGACGGAACAACGGGCACGGCAACAGGAAGACAGGCACGTTGTTCACTCTCACTGCTCGTTCGCGACTCCGATTGCGGCGCTCGACAGAAAGGAATGAAAAAGAAAAAGAACATTCCAGGCTTTCTCTTATAGCTCTCTCTCTCTCCCTCTATGCATCTATCTCGTTTTCTTCCTTCTCTGGGGATGTGGCTTTGCACGAAGCGCGTCTGAGCCCCCCGAAATTCGTCGCGGTCGATAGTGCCACGCGACGCACAAAAGCCTGGCAACGAGCTTATTCAAAGCAATCTCATAGATGTTGCTCTTAGGCTTAAGAATAAAGACGTCTTCAGGAGAAGGAGAAGGGAAATGTAAGCATCTCTTCTCTCTCTCTCTTTTTCATCACGTCACCAAGCAAGCTCTTTTATTGCCTTCATACCATCAGCGAGGCATTGTCAACAAAATGAAACAAAGAGAGAAAATAAAATAAAGAAGATAAAAGAAAGAAAATAAAGGCGAGGAAGAAATACGCGGAGCAGGAACTTCCGCGTCTGTGCACAGCCGAAATGTGTGAACGTGGTGTCTCTGGCATACAAGTCCATGCCGGGCTTGGTCGAAAATGAGATGCCGTCGCCTGTCGGCGCCAGCGGGCCCACTGAATTCGTGGTGTGTTTCGCGTCGCGTATTCCCGAATAACGACCCTACCATAACGACAGATTCGCAGCGTGTGAGCAACTCGAAAGAGAAGGCAACAATAATGACTAGCTTCGTCTTTTTTTTAAATATTGGCAGATATTCGACTGGCGAGAAAAGTGTGCCGTGCTGATAGAATAGCAGTGGCTAGTATATTTATTGAGTTTATAAGCATCTTTAAGAAAACTCTATATTTTACAATATTTTCATTATTATTTGCGTCGTTACCACCCTGTATCATTGCGATATAATATTTTTAGTAAAGAGAGAGAGATAAAGATGCAAGGAAAGGCAGGGAGGTTAACCAGACGCACATCCGGTTGGCTACCCTGCACTGGGGAAGGAATAAAGGGGAGAAAAGAGGTTGCAGAGAGATGAGAAGGTACACACAATCACGAGCACACTCGGGGAGCACATACAGTCTACAGGCGGTCACTGAGGTTTGTTGACTTTAGGTAAAGTAGCAGTGCTTTAGTTGCTTTCTGCGCAACTGAGGCAAATGCCCAAGGTCCTAGTATTTTCTGCACACAAAATGGTCTGGGTCCAGTTGATTCAAAACCATCCGGAGCTGGCATCGCTGTGTGTCGTAGCAAGCGCAGCTGCACAGGACGTGTTCGATGGTCTCTTCAGCTACGCAGAAGTCGCATGTAGGAGTGTCTGCCATACCATTGTGAAAGGAGTACACCTTTGTAAATACAACACCCAACCAAAGGCAGCATAACAGTGTCGCATTGGAGCGGCAAAGTTGTGATGGTATCTTTAGCTTGAGTGATGGATCCAGTTCATAAAATTGACACCTTTGGAAGCTGGTAGACGACCAGAACGCGTGCGTGTGAGATCTTGAGCCAGCAGGTAAAGTTGTCTTGCTGCATCATTCCTTGATAGAGGAATCGGGACTTCACGGGTTCCTTCAAGGGCTGAGCGGGCCCTTGAAGGAGCTCCTTCAAGGGCCCGCTCAGCCCTTGAAGGGCTGAGCGGGCCCTTGGAGAAGCTCCTTAAAGCGGCACCTGTTCGTGCCTCGTTTGCGTAGTCGTAGTAGTAGTGTGTAACCAGTGTTACAATTTGACCTGCAAGGTGGTGCCGGTGGGAGATTTCTCCTGTGCTTTGTTGCACAATAAAAAGTTCGCGGCGTGCGCGTTCACTAAAAGCCGAATGCTCCTGTCTCTCATTCCCCATTAGCAGCCATTGGCATGTACATTGAGCACTATATGACAAGAAAGAGTTGCTACGTTATACTCGCTGGGTGTAACAACCTTAGTTTTAGAAAGCTTTAGTGAGCGTTGAGCCGCAGTGCCATGAATATAATGAAGTAGTGTATATCATGAATGAACTCGAGGTAGTTAAAGGTGGGAAGTAGATACGAAGCGCAAGCCGTAAGAAAATAAGAGCCGAATTCTCCTGTCTCTCATTTCCCATTAGCAGCCATTGGCATGTACATTGAGCACTATCTGACAGGAAAAGGTTGCCACGTTATACTCGCTGGGCGTAACCTCCTTGCTTTTAGAAAAGTTTAGCGAGTGTTGGGCCGCAGTGCCATGAATACAGATAACTAGTATATACCATGAACTCGAGGTGGTTAAAGGTGGGAAGTAGACCCGAAGCGCAAGCCGTAAGAAAGTGTGCGTGTGCCGGCTCTCATTTAGTCCTTGGAATGTCCGCCGGATGGCGGTGCTTCTATATGGGGAATATATGACGAAAAGATGCGAGATGGTGGTACTTGGAGTGTTGAATAGATGGACGAACGGACACAAAGACAGATGTACGGATGGACGCACGAACGGACGCAGGGGCGGATGCATGGACGAACGCAGGGATGGATGCACGAACATACGCACGCACGGACGGGTGGATGGACGCATGGACGGTCACACAGACGGACGCATGAACGGACGGAAGCAAGAACGAATGGACGGACGAATGCTTCGCCCAACTCTCCATCATTCACTCCGTGGATATGCTGCCATTTTTTTGTTCGAGTTTCTTCTTATCTGTCAGTTGTACGTAGCAACCGCGTCAATATTTGTACGTGCACTTTAACTCAGCCTCTGGGCATTTAACGTACCTCTTGCTGTCTTACCGCCCCAGGCTCATCATAAGCTTCCGGCAAGCTTTCCATCCTCTCGGGGAATTGCCCCGAAAGCCGGTCATGGGTCATCTACCGCAGAATTCTGCTCCTCGGGCGCGAGTGCCGGGTGTCCGCTTTGAGACACCTTCACTTTCACGAAAAGTTGCCGCTACATTTGTCTTGCGTCGTTTCGGGCGCGTACACAACCAACTTGCGTGACGAAATGCCTCTAGCGAAGTGTAAGGGCCTCCTTATGACGATGCTGTCTGCACATCAACCTCACCGAAGAAGTCAAGAGCATCGCATTGTTCTGTTCGCAAGGCTGGTCCCTGGTGTAGAAGAAAGAAAAGCGATTCCTTTTTTTTTTGTTGGACTCTTTGTCTGACGAGAGCACATAAGGAATTCCAGCTCCATTAGAGAGAATGAAGAGCAAGTTTTGCTTATCCTCGAGAAGCCCGGCTGCTATATGCCTGTACGTCCTGCAGATGACCACGTCTTGATGTGAACCTTCGCTGTTGTTTGTGGTACGATCACCTTTTGTTTTTCATTGGAATGATTTCTCAGTGCTGTCACTTGCTAAAAACGGAGAAATGCAAAAATGGCTAGCAAAAATAAAAAAAAGAGGTGGTGATCTGGACATTTGCAAAGGTGCTGTAGTGATGTCTGATTTTTTTTTGAATCACCCAATTTTGTGCGTTTAAACATGTTTTACTCGAACCTTGCATATTGGTCTGCTGAAATTTTTTAAACCTTTTCTGGCAACTAAGAAAGCAGTCAGGAGCGGGACTTTTCATTAATTACCGTTGAGGTGAGCATGAATCTCACACACACTTGCGATGGGCAAAGCGTACAACAAACACTTCATGCAACTTTGAATACATGGAGTAGCAAAAGAACGTGAGCTTGCTCCGGCACATTAACGCTCTACCAAAAAAAAACAAGTACTTGAATTTTCGCTGACTGCTGAACGACTTGAATGTGAAGCATAATTTCCAAGTTACTTCAGACGTTGTCAAGGTGTTCTAGAAGCGGCAAGCTTTCTCGCAGTGGTTTTTTCCTGTGCTTATGCTTACAAGCGCATCAACACTTCTGTTGCCAACGGAGTAACCGAGGTAATATAAAAGTCATTTTTCCGAATCAATTTAAATAAATCAGAACAGCACCGTTTGCCGCTAATATTTGTCTATACGGGCATCACGTAACTTGAAAGTTTTTGCATGGCTAACTTTCCAACATCCGACGTGCCTTACTTATTCCTCGGTATAAAAATTGCTAAAGTCGTTTCTCTCACGCCGAAATGTGGCTGCGACTGCGAGGGAATGAATCAATTAATGGGGACACTATCACTAGTGAGCACAACTGTGTTACAAAGAACAGCAAAAAGAGATAAGAATTCGCACTGTATGACAATGCGGAAACGCTCCGCACAGCTGGTTAGACAAACAAAAGCCTACGCCAACTAAGAAAAAACAAAACGAGTACAAACATTACCTTTTACCAGAAATAGGAGGCAGTCCTGATCCCCGAAAATTTGGCCTTCCTGGGCACTTTATAAGGTATTGCGGATCTGAAACGCCTTCGAGAAGGAACGCCGTCAGCGTAAACAATTCGGCGCGTTTGTGCAGCTTACCCACTGTCGGAGTGGCATGCACTAGATTCGATTGAGACTGATCATTCTTTCGCTTTTACACATTCCATGTGCGTTGCAGCATGCTGTGTTAACGGCTGGTTTCTTAAGTTACTCTAAAAAAAAACGCGAGACGCTTTAAAAAACTGTGTTTGTCCTAGAAAGCTGTAGGCAGCATGCACTTACAACAGTGGTAAGTGTAACGTGGAGATTACATGTCCTAGAGTTTTACAGAATTTATACTATTCTCTTTCATCTCCCCCATCTCTCTCCCATGCGCAGGCTAGCAAACCAGCTGCTTATAGGCTGGTTAACCTCCTTGCCTTTCTTTTTCCTCTATTTTCCTTCCTTATACTATTCTAGAGTTGTCTGGAACGCTTCGTAACTTACGCTGTAATTGTTTGCGCTCATTAGCAGAACACCGTTTTGAAATTTAGTAATTATATATTCCGATAAAGTTGGCCTGGAAAATTCACAAAACGTATTAGACATGCGGCAGAACTCACACGCTTCATTGTTTTAAAAGACTGACAAGTCCCAGTGATTTCATAGAAACGTGTGCGATTCACTTCTTGAAGCTTTCGAAGCTGACGCCTGGCATTTATGCATCCAAAAGCGTTTCTGCATAGTCAAACTTGAGGTTTCGACCCTGGATTGTCAAACTGGGATGGATATTTACCAGCTACGTTTCAAATATTCAGAATAAAGCATTAAGAATAAAGCAATGAATACGAAGGTTCTCGTCGATCCACTTAAAGTTGCTCATTCCACGGTTGTACATCCCCATACGTGCTGGCCACTAAGTGTGAGTGCCAATTAGATGTGAGAGGGCCAGCCTGTCCACCACTTTTCTATGGTAATATAATTACTAGTCTAGATTTGCTACTTCCGAGTTGGCTGGAAACTTTTTATGTAAAACAGCGTTGTAACCATCTAAAGGATGACGCAATGTCATATGCGACTGCAATCATCTATATAATGAAGAAATCGCCGCAGTGCACTGGTGGCTAAAATTCTTCAATACTGACCTGCAGGTCCCCGGATCAAATCCACGCCGCGGCTGCTGCATTTTTGGTGTAGGCGAAAATGCTTGAGGGCCATGTAAGTAGGTATTGTGCTCCTCTAGGTGGCATATGCCAGCTTGCTCTCTCCCTATTTCCTCTGTATCCTTGTGTATCTGTGTATGCAAATCAAATAAATGAATAAATAAATTAGGTGCATGATAACACCCCTGGTGCCGGAAATTTTTGGAGTCCTCCATTACGGCGTTTCTCCTAATCATATTGTGGTTTTCGGACGTTAAATTTGATAATTGTTATAATAGTACATAGCGGACAAACCATATTACTAATAATTAGGAAGCAAATTATTGTGTATTAGTGTGAAGTTATTTTTTATGCGTTTTTCATTGTTTCTACTTTAACGTCATGCCAAACTGTTGCCTTTTTTTTCTATGTCAACTTTTTTTGTACAACAGGGCTGTGTCATGTATGCTTATATCTTACAAGGAGATTTCTGGGCCTAGACATAAAATGTAGACATGACCTGCACGTTTAGAATTATCGCCATGTCAATATCCGAGAAACGAAATAATTGCGGGCAAAGACTGAGCTGATATTTTATGCCGCATTTCACTAGGAGCCGACGTCGCGAAGCAAAAAAAAAGTTTCAATAAATCTACGTGGTTCTAGGATCTAATATCATAGTTTGACTAGTAAGTGTATAACAGCAGATTCCCATTATTTCCGGGTACATTTAACTCGTAAACATATTGCCACACTTTATAACCGTCGTTCGTTTCACTCCGCACGCGCCGTTGTGAATTAATACGGTCATGGCAATAAGAGGCCGACATTTCTCGCTTGAATGCACATGACCGCTGATACACCATTAATTCATGCCAGGCTGAGCCGCATAACACCATAGATAGTGAGCGACAAGATGGGTCGTCGGAAACAATGTTATTCCTTTGGTACCAAATCAATGTTCACTGATAGAGCTGTAAGAACGCGTTAATTTCGCCTTCTTTTCTTTGTGTTGATATACAAGCAGAGTAACCCGTTGTTCAGGCTTGAGAGCAGCCCTGATAGAAATCGGAGCCGGCGCGCGAAGCGAGTAACACCAGGAAGCGCATCAAATTCTGGCATCCGTGGAATGTGGGCGACGCCGTGTCTCTGATAGCGAGCTGTATGAACAGCCCGCGCTGTCGGTGCCGGTTTCACAGCCTGGCGACCGCGCTGAAGGCACCTGTTACGCAACGCCGCGCAAGAAGCCACCGCTGCCAAGCGTGTTGTTCCGCGCTGGCGTGTTTATATATCGGAGGAACGTCGAGCCAGATAATCATGCAGCGCCGGGCCATCACAGCGCCATCGTTTCATTCACGCGTGGGCAGGCACGTTTATAAGATGACCGAAAGCGAAGAAGGAAAAGAGAGGGAGAGTCGGTGGATGGATGCTTTGGTGAGCTTGGGCCGACCTAGCGTGGCTTCGGTGCGCCGCTTTTTGACACAAGAAGGCAACCAGCGCAAATAAATGAGGTATTATGATTCCGCTACCTGCGTCACAATGTTTACTCTGATGTGTTTATTCGTAGCAGCTAAGTGATCATAAAAATTGCCACCCGCGTCTTCCCACGGGGGAAACTCGAGTAAGTGCGTCGCAGAGTAGTGAAGCAGTGAGACTAGCACGTGAATGCTGCGTAATTCCTTATGGTTTGGGAATGCTTAATTGATATCTTATTTTTATTATTCTTATTCCTTGAATGATAAAAAAGCGTTACGTTGAACGTCCACCGAAAGCCAAAAGGACCTTGACTGAATTCAGAACACACCATTCAGTGCCTACATATACGGGATGGCCAGAGAACGGTGGTGCAGCGCGAGCAGCCGTTTTATTATTATTATTTGATTTGCATACACAGATACACAAAGAAACAGAGGAAAGAGGGAGAGAGCAAGCTGGCAACTGCCACCTGGAGGGCCACAACGTCTGCTCACTTTTTCGGGAGGAGGGAAGGAACAGAGGAAACAAAGATTAGAGAAATGAAAGTGGAAAGAAGATGAAGAAGAAAAAATGGCAGCATATCCACGGAGTGAATGATGTATAGTGGGGCGAAGCATACATCCATCCATTCGTTCTTGCTTCCGTCCATCCATGCGCGTGTCTCTGTGGCCGCCCGTGCGTCTATCCGCCCGTCCGTGCGTGCGTCTGTTCGCGCGTCCGCACGTTCATCTGTGCATCCGTCCCTGCTTTCATCCATGCATCCGCTCCTGCATACGTCCATGCGTCCATCCGTATGTGCAGCCATCTGTGCGTCCGTACACGCATCTGTTTGTGTGTCCATTCGTCCACCTATTCAACACTCCAAGTACCACCATCTCGCATCTTTTCATCATATATTCCTCATATAGAAGCACCGCCATCCAGCGGACATTCCAAGGACTGAACGAGATGAGGCACACGCACAGTTCATTACGGCTTGCGCTTCATGTACACTTCCCACCTTTAACCACCTCGAGTTCATGGTATACACTAGTTCACTGTAATCATGGCACTGCGGCCCAACGCTCGCTAAACCTTTCCAAACCCTAGGAGGTTACGCCAAGCGAGTATAACGTAGCAACACTTTCTTGTCTTCTGTGCGTTGTTGAACAATAAAAAAATCGCAGTGTGCGCGTTAACTAAAAGCCGGATTCTCATGTTTCTCATTCCTCCTTAGCAGCTATTGGCGTGCACTGTCTTTTATTGTTCAACAACGCACAGAAGAAATCTCTCACCGGCAGCACCTTGGAGGTCAAAATGTGATACTTGTTATACACTACTACTACGGCTACGAGGGAAACACGGGTGCCGCTATAAAGAGCTTCGCCCCTAAAAAAAATGACGAATACTTTTAGGGGCGAAGCTCTTTATAGAGACACCCGTTCGTCCCTAGTAGCCATTGTAGTGTGTACAAAGTATAACATTTTGACCTCCAAGGTGGTGCCGATGAGATATTTCTTCTCTGCGTTGTTGAACAATAAAAGATAGTGCTCAATGTACATGCCAATGGCTGCTAAGGGGGAATGAGAAACAGAAGAATTCGGCTTTTAGTTAACGTGCACGCTGCAATTGTTATTGTTCAACAACGCACAGAAGACAAGAAAGGGTTGCTACGTTATACTCGCTGGGCGTAACCTCCTAGGTTTTAAAAAGGTTCAGCGAGCGTTGGGCCGCAGTGCCATGAATACAGTAAACTAGTATATACCATGAACTCGAGGTGGTTAAAGGTAGGAAGTAGACACGAAGCGCAAGCCGTAATAAAGTGTGCGTGTGCCTTATCTCGTTCAGTCCTTGGAATGTCCGCTGGATGGCGGTGCTTCTCACAAGTACTGTCTTATAAGTACCGTGCGCTAACCAATTGCGCCACTGGGGAGATGCGCTGCTTCTATATGAGGAATATATGATGAAAAGATGCGAGATGGTGGTACCTGGAGTGTTGAATAGGCAGACGAACGGACACACAAGCAGATGCGTGTACGGACGCACGGATGGCTGCACGTACGGATGGACGCATGGATGGACGCAGGAGTGGATGCATGGACGAAAGCAGGGACGGACGCTTAGATGAACGTGCGGACGCACGAACATACGCACGCACGGACGGGCGGATGGACGCATGGGCGGCCACACAGACGCACGCATGGATGGATGGAAGCAAGAACGAATGGACATACGGATGCTTCGCCCCACTATCCATCATTCACTCCGTGTATATGCTGCCATTTTTTTACTCATACTCGTCAGCCGTTTGCTTTATTCCTATTAGCAGACGCTACCTGCGTCAACATTGCCAGGTGAGAGAGGGGCAGGGGAGCAAAACAGTTTTTCTGGTGTCTTTCTGGGCCAACACGACACAAGAGCATGCGCGTTTCGGCACGAGACGCGAGCCTGCGCAGGAGAAAGGGGGGGGGGGTTGACGGCGCGACTGCCGACGCCGAAGCGTGACATCACGCGACTAAGAAGTGCGCCGCATTTGACAAGGTGTATGTCTCGTATTGAAATGGGAAAATCGACGCAACTGCAACAAAACTGGTAACCCAATCGCAAGCGTGCAGATGCATGAATGAAAATGTTGCACAAGCCATTTATAAATTAGTGTTTTCCAGGTGATGGAATCGGCATGTGTGTTCAAATTGCCTTTGTGACTTTGTGTTTTAAATAGGTGTTAGGTTAGCTGTAAGAAATATATGTTTTTATTCCCAATGTTCACGCAAGCGAATGTAGAAAATTGTTTGTGATCTGCAGCCACTTTGTCATAAACTGTGCTACAGTCGGCGAGTTTGACATAGAACGTATTTCTTAATACTGAAATTTTATATTTGCTTACTTTTACCATTTCGAGTTTTTTTACCGTTTTACCAATTGTGAAGTGTCAACTAGAAGAATAACCTACCATTCTCAAATTAAATAAAATACGCTAAACGAAGACTGCAAACTGAGACTTATTGTGAACCTGTTCAATTTAACAGTAATTTATTTCGAAAGAAAACTTTGTGGCAACGTGTTTTTTCAATCAATCTAGCAATCAGTTAATTTCTGACGGTAAACAAATGAACCCGTATTGGCATGTTTCACTTCAAATGTCGAAAGACGATAGTCTTGCGTGTGCAGAGAGTGAACAAAATGTTTTTTGATGTTCTGTGCGAGAAAATGACTGGATTGTATTCTAGAAGCATTGCGTTAAATAGATTAGATCCATGCAGCGATTGCTAACGACGAGGAGGAGGAATAAACTTTATTATTCAGAAATGGGAGGGTAAATGGGGGAAACTAAGTTTTGTGGGGGCTAGGTTTGGGCCCAAGTGCCGCAACACTTGCAGACCAGTCCGCCAGCTTGGCCTGTATATGCAAATCCGAGCTCTTTAAAAACCTTTAGGCGGACAAGACAGGACAAGACAACAGGCAGGACAAGACAACGTATAATGGGGTTGCCCCAACAACCCTCCTCACGAGGAGCTCCTGCGAACGAGCGCATCGAGGCACGTTAGACACGAGTATCATCTGGCAGTTATCTTCGAAAACGAAGGAAGGTGTGCGCACCCGCCGAGAAGGATGGGCGTCTGTCTCGGAGGCGATATGGCGTAGAACGCAAAGCGACGGGCAGGTGCTACCACCGTGTCGTCTTAGGAAACTGTTGAAAACACTTGCCTTTTTCAACATCGCGTTGCACTGTCAGCGCAGCGTGATAAACGCTACGGTTCTTTGAATTACTTGTGTGTGCCTTCTCTAGTATAAAGGCACACATACAAAACATCGAGGTGTTGTTATGGTTCCTCAGATATGCGCCATATTTGCTTTTTAATTGACAATCGCACAAGTGTGAACGTCGAAACTTGAGCAATATTGGTAGGCGCTGCGGATGAGGTTGGCCGTTTGAAGTGTCGTTTGGTGGCGTTAGGAAAATCGTTACCGCAGACAAACAGACAAATGTACAAACAGACAGACAAAAAAAAACAGACAGACTAAAATTTTGGCGTCGAAGGTCCCCAAGACAGACTATCGTCTTTAAAAAGAGCGCGAAGACCGAGACTCTACTGGCTCTCGAACCGAACCTATTCCGCTGCTTCACGGCGTAGTAGCTAGCTCCTCCACGAACACGCTTGTCTTACAGGCAAAGCACGCTTTACAGAAAACATAACAGGCCTCTTTTGGCATGTTCTGAAATGCAGCGCGGGACAACTGTAGCACAACACCAGCGGGTTTGTTGATTTCGTTGGCCGTGCCAATGCGAAAAGTCATTGTGTCTGTGGATGATACCGAGTCATTGTAGGTGCTCTTATTTCCGCACACAGAAATGAGTGAGGTAGCAGGCCTTCAATCGTACTAGTGATGATTTCTATTATGAGATGAGAGCCGAAGGATAGGAACGGAGTGAGGTGTACACGTTGCTTGAGCGTTGTATGCGTCTAAGACCGGCTGGCCAGAGCCTCTTGCTTCTGTTCATATTTCATGTCACGAAATTAATGTGACAACCACTCTTACTTTAGAGGCACTTCCGCCTATTTAATACATTGCAATACTTGTTAACGCGTAGGCCGACGTGCCGAAGCGTATCCTTTCTTAGAACGAAAGCTGTTACAAGAGCAAAACAACGGCTGCTTGCAGCGCCATATTTGTCTGATGCCGCCGCCTTCAACGGTGTCTGCAACCTTTAGCGCATGAAATAAAAAAACGAATTGTAAATAAATACTCTAGAGGAAATTCGATTTGAACCCATGACCTCCGCGTCACAGCCCCGTATTTCATCACAGAGGCACACCGGTGTCTTTAAATGCTTTGCAAACAAATGGTAAGCAGTCTTCATCTCGCGGAAAAAATTACGCTAACATTAATAGTAAAGCGGGTCAGGAAACTGAAATAACAACCGCACATCATACAATGTGAATTACATTTGAGTAGGTTGTTGATTGCTTATTTGCCTCTACAATAGGCTCAGCCATAATTTGTCATTCACAACAGCCACAACATCAACAAGGTAAACATAGTGCTTTAGAAGTGTGCCGCAGGTACCACACGTCTTGAGAATGACGAATGATGGCATAATAAAGCGTTTCCAGTTTTGTAAAGCTTTTGATAATTTATAGCGTATTATCCAAAAAGGGTACTTGTATTAGTTGCCAAAGAATCCCATAAGGCCCCCGTGACCAGTTTTTTTATTACTTCAGTAAACTTCTCTCTCTCTCTCTCCCTTTCACGTTAACTTGTGTATATTTTGCGCAGTGGGAGAGTAAAAGAACGACCTTGCCTCACACAATATGAATTACGTAACTACAGTTGGTCGGTCAAAACCTCCAACCCATTACAAAGGGCTCAGGCATATATCTTACTCGTTACCTAGTATACCAAAAAATGCACATAATGCTTCGTATATGTTTAGCGGGTACCGCGCTTCTCCTAATAATAAATAACTGCATGATCGATGCTTCCCAACTTTTCAAAAATTACGATTTATGTCTCAGTGCGTACCCTGCAAGTTACTTGCAATATTATCCACAAGAAAGTTTACAGCAAGTTGACAGAGTGCCGCTCTGCGAGCTCTCGCTGTGGCTGTGCGACTGCTTCTGCGCAGGCCTGGCATCTTTTTGTCGTTTTAATTGACAAAAAATACAAAAACAAACCAACAAACCAGCAAACATATAGGCAATGAAGTTAGCGACCACTCCATGTATGCAGCACGAGAAACAGGTGGCAGGAGGTCACCATCGTGTAGTATGCAGGCTGATATGGGTTGGTAGTGTATTATTTTTTGTGTGTTTACGTTTTGTGCTCAATTCTGTACTCTGGCTTTACTGGTTAAGTTACTATTATAAACATCTTAAGTAAGTTGCTTGTCTTATTTACGAGAGCGTTTACATTAAGCCATATCTTGTATTCAGCATACATGTGACAATTAGCGCGGCATATATAAGACGAAAATCGTTTCCTAACGTTGCCCTTTCGAGCGATCAATTTACGTGATATCCAGCTGATACGATACTCACGAAATGAGTGAGCATTAATGAATATAATAACAGGATTTATTACAGAAAATATGCTGCTTATTTGAGCTTAGCAGCGCGAAACCTTAGCCGCTAGAAAACCAACGGCTATATTCACATATACAGACTGCCCAAAATTAGGACTTCTATTTCAGTTCTAATTCGCTCTGTTACATGTCTAACGGTCGGAAACCCACAAACAATACAACGAAGATACGTAACGCCCACAAATAGATTAACGCCCTGGGCTTCTCTTTTTTTTCTCAACCTTGTTTTGCTACTGTTATTCATAACAGGCCAGAAGATTTAGCAAATGCCATGTCAGAACCTTTTAGCGCTGTGGGAAGACACGAGAATGCATTCTGTGCCATTTACCACCTCCATAAGTTCGACAAGGCAAAACTTGAGCGCCTTAGCTTCACCTAAAGTTCATCGCCTTCACCAACTTAACTTTACCGTCGATGCTAAACTTCAGCGTCTTATCAGAAAAGCTACCTTTTGAGGAAAATATATAGAAATCTTGGCCTACGCATTCTAACATACTCTAAACTACAAAAAAAAACCACCGCCTTTCTTGACGCCGGCTTGACTTTACGAACGCGTGTGAACGGCAAGGGCTTGTTTTGTGTGTTAACCTTAACAAATTCGCTTTGTGAATATTTATAGTTTCAAGTTTCCTTCCTAATTATATTCGTTATACCCGCTTTTCGTTTCCTCAAGCACGCAGAAACGAACCAAGCACGCAGTCTCATAGCCTTCCTTCCTTTCCTCTGCGTTTTTATATATCTCTGGCTCATGTTCCTATGAAACTATTACTGTCGCCACTCCTATTACGGGAGCCGTAGTTGTCACAGGAATCGACAGCAGCCTTCAGCAGATACTGTTCTAAAGCTCTTGTCACCGTAAGCCTAGTGACACAGCTTCGCCACCGGTTCACACTAACCTTCAGCCAACTTTTGCGTATCTCAATTTCAAATCACTTTTATCTGCCCGCGATTCACGCTCTCTCGCACTCACAAAGCCGGTACAAATCTCAGTGGACACCAGAAATGGTTCGCGATTCTCAAAACTCTTCAGGGTAGCGCGTGGGTGTATAAAAAAAGAAGCATTTAGCTTCTCTCCCCCTTGTCGGAACTTTTCTTAGTGTGCAGAAGCCTGAAAAGGCTTCCGGTGATAGCATCGTGGAAGGAGGAGACTCGTCGTATATGAAACAGCAGCAATTCCATTTTCTCCGGGAGAAAATTGAACGAGTTGTCGCCGCCACGGCCGTGAAAGTGTTTGGTACTGAAACAAAACGGTTGGCCTTTTCGCCGATCGAAAGAAGCGAACCGGCTGTTTTGATTGTAGCAGCCAACACTGAAAAGTTTTCCAAAAAACATTCATGCAATATATTCGTTTTGTTGTTTTTTTCCCCAGTATTTGTAAGCGAAGGTTTCTTGGTGTTCCAAGTATGCGGTGTCTGATTAACCACCAAAGTTACGCGGAAAGGCTTTAGAGGGAAAAAAATACTCAAAACCTTTTATTATGTTTTGTTTTGCTTTTACAATTTGTAGAGCTCATACAAAACGGCGAGAATTTAGATGACTCAAAGCTTGACTACTTTTTTTTCTTTTTTTTAAGCATGCTCCTTCACAAAGTTCTGATTGAGTAACATTCCTCATGGCAACACATTCATATTCTGAGTGTTTGCCAGTGGAAGTCGTTAGAATGAAATGTTACAAGTCATGAGCGTCAAAATTTATACACTGAAGTCCGGTGAAAATTGCAGCGAAATGAAGTAAAGTAGTAAATAAAATAAAATCAGTGGCATAACAAAGGCAAGAGTTTCGAAGTTTAGTAATTGAATAATTTGAGACCTCTTCAGCTATATATATATATATATATATATATATATATATATATATATATATATATATATATATATATATATGCTTTGTGGTAAATTAGGAGTGGTCAATGACCTGTCCAAAACGCAAAACGAAGTTTTTATACATCGCGCTTCAATTCGCACTCACTGGGTGGAGACCTTCGTAAATTATTCCCCGTTTTAGCGAACAAAAAAAATATCGCGAGCATATCATTCTTTTCATCCACGCTGCGCTCAAGAATTGAAACTAGAAATGAAACGAAAGGCCATTGGGCGTCGCCAACGACACGCACACGCGCGGTGAATTACGTCGGCACGGGGAGAGCGACAGCGATTCTCTTTCTTGTCCTGACAAATTGGACTGGCAGGGCATGATTGACGTCGTATTTGTGGTGTCGTCTGGTACAGTTGCTGGCCGAGGTCGGATTTCTCCTCTTTCGCACCGTTGTCACTTTCGCGGAAACGCGCACTTTGTGGTCGTATAACTACCATGGTCACAAGCTTTACACACCTTAGAATTGACTCATTATGACGTCATAGGATCGTGATAACGTTGAAAAAGCTCGTTTCGAGAAAATGCCGGTGTTGATGTTAGTGTCGGCGCCATTGATTGCGGTTTAAAGTTCGACGTTGTCTACGAGTAAAATTCAAGAGGGATGTAAATAAATATGTAAATAAATAAACAAATAAATAAATAAAACTGGGGAAACCTTTGAGCTTCCCCTGTAATAGTTGAACTCTATAGCGATATACTCTCTCTCGTGCGTACTTCAACCACTTCTCGAGAATTATAAATTCTGGATCACTTCGATGGAATCGATAAAGTTGAAAGTTGCTTGTGTGAGTGGTGCTTTCGCATATCTGTGTAATTGGTGGCATGCTTTTGACTACGAGCAATTATGAGCGCGAAATCTTTTCCAACTTTCTGTGCATCCACTACGTGTTCTCAAGGAAATACGCGCAGCAACACGCTCGTCTTTTGTAATGAGTGGTCGGCTTTAAACCAAGACGTCGTCATGATGAACACATTTTCTGACGTCCGTTGGCAACGCACGCTTGCACCACGCAATATTACTGCGATATTACATGTTGATTGATAGATATGTGGTGTTTAACGTCCCAAAACTACCATTTGATTATGAGAGACGCCGTATAGTGGAGGGCTCCAGAAATTCCGACCACCTGCGGTTCTTTAACGTGCACCCAAATCTGAGCACACGGGCCTACAACAGATATTACATGTTGTACTATGAAGCTCACACACAAGACGAGTGTGTTTGTAAAGCACAAGTTATTTTGAGTGCACTGCCAAGCAGACGAGCGGCACTGTGGTGTAATAATAACGCCTGCTTTCCACCCAAGCAACCTGGGTTTGATGCTCGCCAGGACCGCAAAACTTTTATTATTTGTTGTATTCCGATCTTTCTCAATTTTTCAGTCAGGCACAAGAGAATTTTTCCTGCACAACCAACGACATCGACACCAAGCGGACACCAAGCGGACACCAAGCGGACACCGGCTGGAATTTCCGCGAATCAAGCTCTTTCATGCAATGACTTAATTGAAAATGTTATTATTTCATTTGTAATAAATATGAGTAAAATAATTATTGTTGGTATGAGCGAGAACTTAACACAGGCCCTCTACGTGACAAGCATAAAGTGTTATACCACGGAGCCTTGGCAGGGCTTCAAATTGCCGCACATTAAAAAGAATGCTATAAAATTGGAATGTTGTTGTGGTTAACTCAACACATGTAGCACGGCGTGACATAACTTTACAGTCGCTCCTGGTGTCAATACAACTGCACTGTGCTATGTGTGGGTGTTTTGAAGTGGCCCACTCTTGATAAAGTGTTCAGCTATGCAGATGCACGCGGCATCCTAGGAACCAGTGGTAGGTGCTTGGCCAATCAGAAAAATGAAGAATTATGACGAAGTGGGCACTTAGCACATTACATCTAGTAGTCATTTTAGGATAGCTTGAAAAGGACCAGTGCTATGCGCACTAACGTTTTTTTCCTCGTGACATGGTTGGAGGCGTTGCCCATGGAGCCAGATCACGGTATCGCTTTCTAGTCTTGAAAGCTATGCTCAAGCGTAGTTTGAGTTTTTCTTTTCTTTCGACAAATATGAAAAAGGAAAAACATCTTTTGTTATGAATCATATTGGTTTAGTGTTTGCAAAAAAAAAAACAAGAAGCGGGGTGGTTAAAAGGGCCGCACTTGGTATGTTACTAGTTTCCGCTATGTGTCGGTAGCACCAAGAATCCTCACTGACAAAATATCTTTCTGATTGCGTTTTAAGTGTTGCAAAGGTATCAGGTAATAGGGTACATCAAAGCCAGTTATAGCGATACGTAAGCAATAAATATTCAACAATGCATATACAAGCGTACGTCACGCGAACGAGTGACAAACTAAACTACAAAAAAAAGCAGAACAAAAAATACAAGAGCAAGGCTAACGAAACCAAACTAGCAGAGGATACGACTATTGGCTGACGTTTAAGGTCACGTAAAGTTCAATAAATCACAGCTTTGCGCGAAACACGCTCATATTCTCCTTTAATGCATAGCTTTTATGACATGCATAGTACACAGGAAGTGCAGACAAGTGTTTTCATCAAATGCGCATGGTTCAAGGTACTAACTAGGAAAAAATTCCAAAATGTCATCAATGCACATCACCACCTAGAGATGTGTGGATATTTTTCTCATGTTTCCGCAATAGAAAAAGTTCGTCTGTCTAAACTACGTATCTCTAAAATGAACTCACAGCTGGTTGCAGTGTAATGCACTTATAACAATAGTGGCGAATATGGGAAACTTGATATGAGTAGACAACGGTTGCTATAACTGGACCGGCAAAAAGTAAAATCGACATACCCAAATGTCTCTCGTGCACATTAGCATAGGTACTCGCCAACGATATCTTAGTCGCATCCAAGAAAGTAAGCCATGGTAAGCAACACTGAACAGTACTACGGGCTACGTTAAATAGCTATAAATAATGCCAAAAAAGTGAAAAATTTGCGAAAGCGAAGTTAGAATTTTTGAAGATGTCTCCAGCTTAGAGTAACTTAGAACCAGCTGGTGCGAATTTTAGAGAACGTGCAAACAGGAAGGAACTGGGGCTCAGAAAAGAAGTTGACCAACCGACTGACACACGGACTCACTAAGCGTATTATAATTAAACTGCATCAATAGGAGCGCTGAGCAAACTTACCTATCAATTCTAAAGAAATCTAAGCACTTCCTTGGAACCCGTATGAACGGTCACACGGGTTTCTGGTCAACGGGGTTTGTGCAATCGATCCTTCACCATTTTCTCATTTACATGGACTCAGATGCAAATGTAAATGTTTGCCATTTCGTCAGAATTAATGAATAGGGGATGGAATAGTCCAGGGCTGCATTCCATGAAGTATAATGAACGAGCCTGTTTAGCAAGCGTGGGCGGCTTTGTATGAGTCTCGCGTAGAGAAAAACAGAACAATACTGCGAAACTTCGTTCATTCGAATACCCCATTCGTGGTAGTTGCGGCAGCCGTTATGAAATAAGTTCCTGATATTGCAAGAGTTTATCTGCGAGTTTTGCGCCCTCCCACTATGAAGACGTCCTTGGCGTGGGGTATAAGACCTACTTACGTAATGTCTTGAACGTGGGCGTAACACCATGTTCATAGACTGGCAAAAAAAGCCAGTTGTAAATGGGAATAAAGAAAATAGCTTCATTGACTTATATTGAGCAAGAGGCCGTCATGTGCACTCGTCCTAACCGAAATGTACTGTGACGTACAGGCCCGTCAAGGCTTTGTTTTTCTTTGGTTGGAGGAGAAGGCAGAGCTTCCTTGACGGACGGGTCCTTGGAATTAAACGATGTATCTGTGAGCAGAACGACACAGCGATCAATCTTGACTTGTGTGTATCTGCACAGAAAAGGATATGCACTCAAAAGAGAGGTGCGACCAAGAGAAGAGAGAACTAAATATGCACGCATACTACACGTGCGAGAAATATCTGCCAAGAGCGAGATGAAACGTGTTAGAAACATCTTGCTACCTTATTTACACCCCTCATCACCTTCAATTTTTTCATAGCAGAGGATTTGAATGTGTCTGCTTATTCCTCGCTTCCTTTAGACACATCCTTTTCCTCTCCATTATTTTCTGTCTTTCTTTCTGATCTTTCTCTTCCTCCTTACGGTCGATGTCGAATCTCTCGAGGGTACTCCAGGCGAGAATTGCCTCGAACTGAATAGAGGCGTCACGTTTCGAAGTGGGCAGAAACGATGCTCCTGTTGCTGATTCTCCAGAGCGTATTTTCTCGTCTTTTGTCGCGTGTTCATTTCTCTTTGCTTCCTTTTTTCTCCGCCATCCTGTGCCGCCTCTTCAGGCGCGTGGCGGTGACTCCAGGGGGCGCCAAGTTTAGCAGGGGGCGTCTCCACCGCTGATGAAGACGGATGACTTCACCGCATCCGATCCGTTTCGGTGCCGCCATCTTCAACGTTTGCATTTCGCCGCTAGCGACAACGCCGCGGCGAGGCGAGGGTGAGACGCGGACACGCATTCTGATCAGATTTTTACTACTCTTCATGCTATATATATATATCTCTCTCCTACCTTTTCACGAACTTTCCTTCGCCCCTTTTCTTCCGCACTGCCGAGCCGCTCACCTCTCTCATTCAACACAACAAAAAGTAAAAAAACAAACAAATAAAAGGCTTACAGGACCCAGGCTTTGCACCACCTCATTTCGAAGCAAACTCGCACAAAGAATCACTTCAAAACCTCGCTTCAATTTTTTCAGTTATCCCCTGCTTTCGCGGTTGATTCGTTCAGTTTTGTATCAGTGTAAATGGAGAGATGCGACTATCCCCGCAGACTTCTCCGGCATATTTTTTCTCCATCTTCTCTCTTTATCCGTTGTTGTTTCCATTCTCGTGAACCCGTTGCCTTTTATGCATCGCTGTACAAGCGTGCACGCCAGCGCTTTTTATCACAACGTAAACAAATCTGTCTTCTTTACGGAAGACTGCGAAAAAGGAGGGGGCGAGAGGGGGGAACTGCAGCGGACGCATGGCTGAGCCTCGATGAGCTCACAGAAGTGGAATGAATATTTTGTGCTCAAAGGCAACGTTACTTTTTTCTTTTCGTTCCAGTGAAGAAGATTGAAACTAAGGGCATTGTTCATTTCTTTGTGGGAAGGGGGGAGTTGAAGAAAAGAGAAGGGGAACTTTATTTAAATTACATATTGCTCGCACACACTACATGAAGTCTTTTCAAGCTACTCAAACATAATGCTTTATTGTTAACGTTGTCAGGCCACAACGTGAAGTGCTTTTCGTACGAAGGTGATTAGATTTTTTTCTAATTCTTGCTTGAACAGTCCAGTCTCCCTTTTTAAAAATGCAGATTACTTTTGCTTCGTCTTTGCCTAACAAAAATAAATGCATTCTTTAGACGAGCGGCCTAAGGTTTTTATCACTGTATTTTGTCCTCGGAAGATCATTTGCAACACACAACAGGGGAGCAGAAAAGCCACGGGAAAACACTGTTCTGGTAAGTACAAACTAGAAATGAATTATTTTTTAGTTACTGACATATATAAAAACGTTTTATAGCGGAAAAAATTGCAGGTAATAAACTTAGCAATCTTGTAGGTGGCAAGCATACTCCTTCGACAAAAAATGTTGTTGGGGGAGAATTATGCTTGTTAATATTTCAATGTTCACCGTTTCGACGAGGTTTATGACGAAGTTAATGCGGTGTTTTCTATAGAACTGCTGAGATAAGCTACACTCAGTGCCCCAGGGAAGCGAAATGAAAACACAAACATTTCAACGTATCGGTATATCCTTTTTCTAATGAACGCTATTTATAGAAATGGCGTTTATGATTGAATAAATGCATATAGTAACGCTATGGCACGTTTGCTCACTTGTTAATTGCATTCAAAACAACATCTGTGCGTTACGCACGATGAAAAGGCTATTGGCCTTCTTACAGGCCACGAGCCTGAACGAAACTTTTTTAACAGTATGTAATCTCTCTATCTTCTCTCTCTTTATGTGTTAGTGTGCGTGTATGCGTATCTATGTGTGTGTGTGTTTGTGTTTGATTATCAATGTATATACTGTCAGCCCCCGGCGCATGGCGTGGCATGTCAGTCGAACAGCCAGGCTAACATCTCTAGCCTTTCCCTAAAACATTTTCCTACATCTTTCTCCCTGAAAGTGTTTTACTATTTATCATGCAAGACTGCACAGAATTAAATAAATCACTGCTCGTAGTTAACGTTTCAGTTTCTTACATTAGGGTTTTATTTTTGCAGCAACCTATTTTTAGATATATAAATGCTGTTTTTCAAACGGCTACAAGAGTGTTGCTTCTTTTTACATTGTTTTGGGGCGCTCTCATTGCGACAGCAGTGTGGACACTCCAGGCATATTTCGGGAGGCACCGTCAACATAGCCGCGAGGTATCACGCAATTTACAAATGCGGTAACATCGCCCCGTGCGTGTTATATGTGCGAGTGAAACCATGTGATGGCAACCAACGTTCACTGCTCACGCAAAGAGGAAACGCGCCGGCAGTCTTCCATCGGGCAAAAAGGGCGATTAGGGGATCCCAGAGAGGGGCCTGACTGTATCCAGCAAGAATGGCGCATTCGGAGAGGCCGATGGATCAGCTGATGGCTGATACCTTCGTACGAGCTGTGTTATCACCCCTCTGTTTGCGTTGAAACAACTGACCGAGCGAACTTCGTTTCACTGGATTCAGTGGCCATGTTTGTTTAAGCCAAAAATCACGGCATATCCACGAAGCGAATGATGATGAGTGGGCGAAGCAGTGCGATAGTTCGGTATTACCGTTAATTACCCATGACATCCACCCCTCACGTATGCAAATGAGTGTCAAGTGGTGTAGAGATATATAGAGGAGGGAGAAGTAAAATACGACAAATGTTTGAAAATGGTGAATATTTGTTTTCATTTCACAGTTTGCCACTAAATGCCCATTCATAAACTTTACATTAAGTACAAGGTACGTGCTGCATAAATATGACGATGTTACGACAGTTCAAAGGGGCGTTTTAGAAATAAACATGAAATGCACCAAATGTCTCTATTTGCCCCAAACTGCTGGGCGAAACGAGACACGGCGTGGGGCAAAACGAGACAGCGTGAAAAAATGCATTCCTTCAGATTTTGCAGATAAAGCTCCTTAAATCCTCTTCGGGGGACCCCACGCAGTTTTCATGAGCCCACTTATTGCACTCCACGCATTGAATCCAGAAAGAACCCAACTGTGTTGCTCCAGAACTCTAACAGATCAAGCACCCAAGTCTCTTTTTGTGCTACTGTTGTCTATTGTTGAATGCTTGCACTTCATTAGATTATTCAATGAGTGGAAGCTAGATATGTTCTGGCGCATGTTCTTTATCTCTTTATGCCATTTTGATGCAGAATTTCATGAGCGTTTCGTATGTTTCAATCTCGTCAGCCGGGCTTTGTGAGGCGATGAATTTTCGATTTTCTATCACTTGTTATTTTTGAAATTTAGGCTGAAAATCTTATTAAAACTCAATTCCAAGACGTGTTCACGAACTGCTTGACCTAGAGATTCTTTCAATCTTTTATGCGTCTCCTGAGAGCATCCTTGGGATTGCGGAACAGTCTTGTATAGCGTGAATGGAGTGAGTCTTGTCCTCAACAGCATTCAGTGTTTTTTTTTTTGTGCTGTTTTCTACCCATGAAGTTTTATATAATATCTTTTGTGCGTCCTTACGTTCCTACACAACAAATATAATATGTAATTTGTTTTCTAAGAAAACATTAAGAGTTCCTTAGTTGCTTTCACCTGCGATGTCTTCTGCTCTGGTCGACATTCACTAATAGATTCATCAGACTTTCGTTTATTGTCACGGTGCACAAGAACGGACGCCAGCGACTCTCGTTCAACATTATGCACTAAACAGTCACAAAGAATGTGTCATTGTGTCTCCTCGGGATGACAAACATCATAGACAGCGTTGTAGACCATACTGACGCAATAGGAATAAGATTTTATGAATGCCACACCTCATGCTCTGTGTGAAGGAGACATTGATACAAAGAGAGAGAAACGATGAGGAAAGGCAAGGAGGTTAACAAAGCTGGGCTACGTTGGCTACCTTACACGTGGGGTGAGGGAAAGCGGGAGTAATAGAAGAAAGGACAAGAATAAGAAAGAAAAGAAAATGAACAGTTAGAACACTTACGACACAAACTCGCGCTGGTAGTTCATAGACTCTCGTGAAGTCCGTTCGCCTTCAGATTGCTCAGTATAGGACTTTCGAAGACAATAAAAAAACACGAAATTTTTACTGGCTCCGGGCTCAGTAACGAGGAATAAGTAGTGAGGTGGAGATTGGAATGCTAGTGAAGGTGAGAGAGAGACTACTGTCTCGCCTCTGAAGTCGGAATGGTTCACGGGCCCTTAAAGGTACGCCCAGGGGCTTTCGCAAAAACGCATTGTGGCCGCCTTTCGAGATGGCTACCCATAAAAAACCGAGTGCCAGGTCAGCGCACTCCGGGACCAAAAGGGAAAACGCCACTCACATCTTCTTACGTGGGAGGAGGAGGGGAATTCGAGCGAATGCGTCGAAGAGTGGGGGAGGGGGGCGACACGTGAACGGCGCATAATTGAGTATGATTTGGTAACGCCTAATTGTTATTTTGTGTTAGTTTGCGGGTATAAATTGGCAGCAGCAAGCAAGGACCGGGTTAACTGGCGGAACATGGGAGAGGCCTTTGTCCTGCAGTGAACGTAGTCAGGCTGATGGTGATGATGATGATGATGATGAACTGTTATTTTGTCAATCCCGGCTTTGGCAGCTGTATTTGAGGTGAAGGTGAAAATGCAGTAAGCCAGGGAGCTTAGATTTGGGTGCACGTTAGAAAACTCTAGGTGTCCGAAAATTTTGGAGCCCTCCTCTATACGGCGTCTCTCATAATCATATGGTGGATTTGGGACGTCAAATACAACATATCAATCAATTGTTATTTCGGCTTTAATTCTTTCTATTTATTGAATGAAGGAGAAGCTCTGCCTTCAACAAGTGGTGAGACGCTGATGCTTGGTTGTGCCCCACTACTGGTTGAAGGTAATGTCACCACCACCGTACCTACTCGAGTCCAGTCAAGTAAAAGCCAAGACGGCCTTGACTGAATTCGGAAAGCGCGCTCCACCACTTATGTACACACCACCCGCATCGGGGAAGAGAAGTGCGGGGGAGAGGTTCACACACCCGCTGCGCATGCTCGGCTAGCTGAGCAGCACGATGGTTGTTGTCTTATACTTTGATGGCTCCTGGAGCTACAATTTTGCGGGTGTTTTCTTGGGCCAGCACGAGACGCTAGCATGTGGCGTGAGCATGCGCAGTTGAGGTGTTGACGGCACCGCCGACGCCAAAGCGCAACATCATGCGACTAAGAAATGCTCCGCATTTAAAACCAGTGGGTTCCCGGTCGGCAGTGCTAATCTAATTTGGTACCTCCCGCATTAGAAGCGAACACTTTTACCGTGTAACTGTATCTGGGCTTCAACAGTGACACGACTCCAGGTACGCGCACGGCTCCAAAAAGCAGCGAGAATAACGTCGACGTACCTCCATGCTCGAGGCCTCACAATTTCCACCGAGAAGTGCGCCTTAGTCCCTTTTACTCGCAAGCCCATGATCTGTTATCCTGTTTCTATCGACAACGTGAACCTTTCGTATATGAGACGTCTTCGATTCCTGGGTGTCATTATCGACAGAGATCTCTCGTGGAGTGCTCACATCTCGCACTTTAAGAAGAGGCTCAGCTCTATCACACACGTGATGAGATTTCTCGCTGGTAAAACGTGGGGCACATCAGTGTCATCTATGCTTCAGCTGTACAGAGCGCTCTTCTTGGGATATTTGCGGTATAGAACGCCCGTGCTTTCCAACGCCGGAAAAACTAACATTAATGTCCTGCAAAGCATTCAAGGCCAAGTCCTCCACACATGCTTGGGGCTACCTCGGTGCGCTAATACGTTAGCAACAATTGGTATTGCTAAAGACCATCCGATCACGACATATATAACTGTTGACACACTCCGGACACATATCCGTCACATATCCAGAGTGCCTAACCACCACCTTGCTAGCCTGCCACTAGAAAGACCAAAGGCAGCGTTTTACAAAGTTGTTGCGGCTAACCAGAATTCCATCTCGTGGAGATTCTCGCCCGCAACCATACCACTATCTCCAGAGTGGTGCATGAAAAGACCGACTGTGCACCTTGAAGTGCCGGGGATATCTAAAAAGGCAAGCCTGTCATCTGCAGCCCTCAAGCAGATCTCACTGGACCTTTTGCATTTGTCATATGCTAACCGAATTCATGTTTACACGGATGGTTCGGTCTCGGGAGGTTTGACAGGTGCCTTTGTCATACCATCTCGATCAATCACCGTCAAATTCAAGACATCACACGTCACGACATCTACGGGATCCGAGCTCGCCGCTCTTCGAGCTGCCGTGGAGTTTGCTACGCAAGAATCCCCTAGTAGATGGGCCATTTTCTATGACTCCAAGGCAGCCCTTCAATGCGTGCGAAGTCTAGGACGTGGAAACTACCACCAGATGGTGCATCGTATTAATAAAATTTGTCATCGCGCTGCTGATCAAGGACACGACATTGTTTTACAATGGTTGCGGGCCACTGTGGCATCAGTGGTAACCACCTCGCCGACGACGCTGCCCGATGTGCCCACGACGGAGCGCCCACACTGTTAATACCCTTGTCAAGAGTAGACGCAGCTAAAGAACTTCGTCACACCGCGCATAATGCCACGCTTGCGCACTGGGATTCTCCACCTAACTCCAATCAACGCCCTAAGAATCTGAAGTCTTTACTTCAGAAACAACTGCCATCCAAGATTTCTCGACGTGACGCTACAATGCTGTGCCGACTGTGGACTGGTGTAGCGTTTACCAAGTCATTTAGCCATCGCATTGGCATGGCGGATTCATCCATGTGTGAAAGCTGCAACTGTATAGAGACTATTGAACATCTCTTGTGCCACTGTGCCCAATTTGACGAAGATCGCCGGACTCTCCAGTGTGCCTTGAATAGACTCGATGACCGGCCATTTAATGAAGCAAAGATCTTAGGAGCCTGGTCGCGCAGCACATCAGCACAGAAAGCCACACGAGCCCTCCTGAGATACTTGTCAACAACTTCATTGAGGGACCGCCTGTTAAACTCGGCATTGTGTGTGTGACGTGACATGTGTCTATCCTTCTCTTTCTCTTTTACTCCCCTCTCCCCCTCCCCAAGTGTAGGGTAGTAAACTGGACGCATAGTCTAGTTAACCTCCCTACCTTTCCTACATTCCTTCTCTCTCTCTACCAAGTAACTACCACATTGGTTTGTTGAGTAGAGCCAATTCGCGTACTAAAGGAATTAATTTATTGTGTTACTTCAGAAAGCACTCCAATTTGTTGGTATCAGATGAGCTGCTGTGCCCTTGGAACAAAAAAATCTTTCCCACATAATCCTCTAAAAAGGTGATTTGTGACAGCTTTTTTTTTGCTATAGCCTGGTCCCACATGAATAAAAATCTCTTACGCTATAAAGATTTAGTAAAAGGAGTAGTTAGACAGTTTTCACGCCGGGCGTATTACTGTCGAGAGCCACTACCATTTGTAAGTTAGCGCTTGCGAACCACATGCTTTGTGATTACGGCTTCTGAGATGAGTTGATGCGTGCTTCTTCTTAGGTTTCGGCGTGTTCGCTTTACTCGTTGCAGACATGTAACCATCGTACGTTTGGCGGTGTCTTTAGCATTAACTTTATTTTTTCTTAGAAATGAGCGCGCATCACCTTGCCGAACCTTTGCAGCCCCTACAGTTACCCGCTTCAGTAAGCGTGCAACATAATTTTGAAAACCAGTTCTCGCGCTCCAGGTAGACTAGACTGTCAGTAGCATCTGTAACTTGACAAAAGTATCTGGTTTTAATGATAGTAAATAAAATAAAAACTTCTAACCTATAAGGACATGAAGTCGGTGGGTCTTTCTCGTTTGTGCTTGTTGACTACCACTATTTTCTCTTAGGAAAGCTTGGGTATAAAGCTTCGGTGTAAAAAAAATGGTTTTCCGTGAGGGATCAAAAAAAAAAAGACTTGCATACATTCTTGAGTCAAGTTTGAAGCAACAAAGTAGAGAGCAAAGGGGCCTAAAGAAGCTGTGGTTAAACCCACCACGGTCGCCAGCTTATAAAAAAGAGAAAGCTAAAATCTGTTACAGTAATATTAATAGACATGCCAAGAAGACTGATCCTCCGGACGGCTAAACTACGATGAAAGGAACACTACTTCAGGGGAAATATCCAGCGCCCCACATCGTCTACCCACGCTCTTCCGCTGTCAACCACGGTCGCTGTTTGCCTGCTTTATAGCTCTATTTCGTGCGACATCTAATGTATGTCCCGTTAGCTCGCGTAGGCCTGGGGTAAGCCAGGTAGCCGGAGAGATCTACGGCGAAACGCGGTGCACATCTCGAAGTCTTCTCGGAAGCTAAGACTAAAAGAAAAAAAGAAAGAAAAAAAAGCATTCGAGCTGTGGCGGCGGCAGCTTGACGCAGTCTAAATACGACGCTCCATCCTCCATTGTGGTCGATCTTGTCGCGACGCAGCTCACGGCGTGAAAGAGAGACCGAGCGCGACCGAGAAAATCCTCGCTCTCATTCCAACCCTCCTTCTTCTCCTCGGTCAGCTCCTCTCCACGAATCCCTCCAAGCGGTGATCGCTCTCCTGTCGGTCGGAAGGATATAGAACGCCGCTTGACTTGTTTGTTGGTGAAAATGAGAACTACCTATGACGCCCATTGCTTTATTTTGTCTTTCTGGATGACTTTTATTTAAAGAAAAGCAGGGAAATGACAAACACAATGCCAGCGAGGAATGGGGCCCGGAGACGACACTTTTCGCCGGAGACCGGACTTCCGAACTGCGTCGACTGCGTGGGTGGAGCGTAGGCCGCTTGTCGCTGGCGAGCCGACCGCCGAGAGCGCTGCCCCTTCTAGCCCATCGCCGAACAAAACGCTCGTGTAACGAACGCCCATCGCCCGCTACAACACATTTCGAAATGTCGCTCCGCTGGTGTAGACGCTTCCTGTACGATATTTTCGCGCAAGTTCCCCCGAATACTCCTACCTATCCAAATGTTCGCACTGTAGAATTATTGGAAGATAGCTAGCTGTATCAACGCGAGAAAACGTACTCAAAGATGCGATTGGTGGCGGAGAGAGAGAGAAAGAGATAAAGATGCAAGGAAAGGCAGGGAGGTTAACCAGACGCACATCCGGTTTGCTACCCTGCACTGGGGAAGGAATAAAGGGGAGAAAAGAGGTTGCAGAAAGATGAGAAGGTACACACAATCACGAGCACACGCGGGGAGCACACACAGTCTACAGGCGGTCGCTCAGGTTTGTTGACTTTAGGTAAATTAGCAGTGCTTTAGTTGCTTTCTGCGCAACTGAGGCAGATGCCTAAGGTTCTAGTATGGCGGAGGCAGCAGACATTGTATTGGGGTGAGAATTGCAGTTAGCAGCAGTAGTAAGTATTCGCTCCTGCAGTTTGGAGATAAAGTATCGTCGTTTGTGTACTGATTAGCGTTATTCCTGTAGGTGCTAAAGCGTTTTCTGCCATCTTTCAAATCTTCAAAAGGTCGGTGGGCGCTTCTACACGATTAAAAAGACATGGGTTGTCTTTTTGTTCGCTCAGTGTGATTTCATCACTCGAGCGCTGTGAGGGCTGCTTGAGGTCCTGCCGTCGGCAGTGGAACTGTCACTTCGTAAACAGCAGTTGCTTTTCGCCAGAATTTTCAACATCTGTGGCGAAAATTGCATTGGGCGCTGAGCTGGCTATGTGGTGCACTTTTTCGCAGCCTCTTGATGCTGCTGCGTCGGCATAAATGCACACCAAAAGAAGCCCCAAATGGAAGAGATTTACGCTATTTCAAACTCGCCAGAAGCACTTCGGTGGCGGGTCACCCTAGACCGACCATTGCCTAAAATGATTGATTTTACGAATACTTCGATGGAGTACATTGCACAGTTACAGTACCTGTATTACTCAGTAACAACCTGCACAACAGCGCGTACCGTAGATAGGATGCTCACTGTGAGTAGTCAAACTCAATCAATAAATACATCAATAGCGTGTAAACACACACACATTGTTTGCAAAATGCGATACAAATACTGGAATAGAAGTGCCGCGCACAAAAAAAAAGATAGCGAAGAAAAATGCTTTTTTTAAACCGCAAATACTAATCACAACAAGGAAGCTTGCCAGTGCCAGCACGCTCTTTGTTCACAAATAACTCGACCTGCCAAACGGCGGCACGTAAAGTTCTGAAAAAGAAAACTTCAGCAGCTGCTACCTCAACATGCTTCTATCGAGATAAAAAAAGCAGAAAGAGACCGGGCAATACATTAATCTGTCCGGATGAATGCATCCCCAGACTATCTGCCAAGAGCTCTGAGAATGTGAAACACTGTGTCCCCCTGCGTTTCGCAATGGCGGCGGCCGTTAGTATTTCAGTACATTTTAACGCGTAAGAAATAAAGGCCAGCCTCAAAGCGAGCGTTTGCACAGCTACATCGGGAAGGGTGCAGAACTGACGCAGCCGCAACAGAGTGCTGCATGCGCTGATGACTATGACGGAACGAGAAAAAAAAATAAAGCCGTTCGTGTTCTGCAGCAAGACAAAGACCAGATTTTGCCTCTTATCTTGTTTTAATGACATTCTAGTGCGCCAAAAGGCGTCCTTAATAAAGGAGCGCATGCCAAGCTAAATACAAAAAAAAAGCTTTTACACTGTTCCTGACAGAAGCAGCGTCTATTTCGCTGGTCTGAATAAACTTAAGCAGCTTCAAGTATATTGCTATGTTTCCTTTGTTACAACGTGTTCGGATAAGCGACCAAAGTTTGATGCTTTCTCGTGAGTATAAAAGTTTTTTGTTGGTTTAGGGTTGTACTTGAATGACACGTCAGGACCTAGAGAACAGGGGCACGCTAACAAAGCCACCGTCGTAATTTCGTGTTAGCGGTGGAAGCTGGGGACAAAGAATGTGCATTTTAATGAAACTTCGAAAGCAAAAAAAATTGCACCAGAAAGTTTGGCACAATGGGTAGAACATATACCATGACAGCAAGGTTTAGCGCTTACCTAGAATTTTGCTTGAATTCCTCTAGTGGTGTCCATTCTAAACGCACGTGCACGACATGCTAACAGACTCAGAAAGCAAAAAATATTTTTCCCGTCAGAAATAAGATATCTGCCGAATTGAAGGTGCGTGTAAGTCCTCAGAAGGTGTCGGCTGACGTATGTATGGGGTACGTAAGTAATATTGTTTAGCACTTTCCGTCCTAGAACTGCGATATGATTATCAGAGTCACCACAATGGGAGGGCTTCCAAAATTACAACTTTCCGTGGTTGGTTAACCCTTTGAGGGATACTTCTTCAGTAAAATTTCCTCCTCCGCTGGGCGTTGGAATCAGCGCTATAATTTTCTGCTGTCAAAACGAAACCGTAACCAGCAATAAACGAAGCCGCAAGTATGATTCGCCACCCGCAAGTACGAAGACTAGGCAAATGTCTGTACTACCCAACATTCCCATGGTCGCTGAACGATCGCAGCGACAGAGTCCTCTCTAGTTAATTTTAGGAAACTCTATGTATAGAAGGACTTCGACGAATGATTTTTGAGCTTCCTTCGTCATTTTTCGAGAGAAGAGAAAGCAAATTTTAGCTGACTTTGATCATTTATTGTGAGTTTCAAGCCGCGTGCTGCGATATAATATTTGGCTCACGTGTTCTCGGGAGCCTCTACTTCTGATCGCTAACTTTTTTCGCACCATGCTCAAAGTGTGTTACAGGGCCTTTATCATTCGGATTGTTTGAATGGAAAGCAGGTGTTACACCACTAAGCCGCATGCCTGCTTGGAAGTAGAGCACTGCATAGGCCAACTCTTCCGACGCGAGCGTAGCCCGGCCCGAAAACTCTATGCGCCGGCCCGCTCAAACCCGGCCCAGTGTTTCTTATACGACCCGTACCCGGCCCGGGCGTGGAAGGTTTGGGCCCAACCCTGCCCAGGCCGGCCCGTTTCAGCCAGTTATGCCTTGAACATAAACGAGGAACTGTCCACTTTTCGGCTATGGTGAATATACCTGCCTCACACAATATATATTACAGTGAGTGTTTCAGTACTTGTTTCGGTGTCACGACTTTAACTAGTGCGAAACACTTTTGCGAAATAATTACAGGGTAACATAAAACTTAATCTTAGTCATGCACGCAGTGGTAACCGCAACTTTATTATTTCATTTCAAAAAACGACTACAATATATACTACCCTCTTCAAGTAGAGAAAATGGCAGACACATATAGTTTGATCTACATAAATTGCACGTGAGCTGGCGCTGCTTAGTAAAAGTGCCACGTCTCCTGCAAACGACATGCAATAAAAATGATCTAGCTACTTCTGGCAGGAATACAACATAACGGGCAGCGTAACATGAATTAAGGCTGTCGTGTCCACTTCTCAATTTTCTCCAATGTACAGTGTTATTGCGCTCAAAACAAGAAGGTTATATGGCCCACCCTTCCCTTCCGAGGTGCCGCCAAAAAAGTTTTATAGATCTGTCAAAGTGAGACACAGCCATCAGAAAGCGAGCCACGCATGAATACGTGTGTGGAGGCTAATCGGTCTTCCTATTGGCTGAGAGGCTTTGTAGCCATGTTAGTGCTCAAATTAATTTATGAGATGAAGTAAAGGTTCCACCTAATAGAATTCGGAAAGCTCAAATTTCTGTGGCAATAGAAACAACCGGTTCCCAAATGTACTAGAATGCAAAATTTGAAGTTAAATAGTGGTCAAACAGGTAGACCAGAATGCAGCCACGATTTGATATCGCCAAGCTACAAACGCAGCCCTGGCAATTCTTCGGCACTCAATTAGCACAGTCGTACTTTAAGCGAACAGTGTAAGTGCGTACTGTGCTAAAATGCATAAGCTTTTACCTTCGACTTCCATCGAGATGAGCCCAAGCAAATATGACATCCACTATATACTACGAGTGATATTAAATCACGGGTGTGAGATAAGTTGACCTAAATGAAGAATTTTTTTCTGTGTACGGTGTCCACTCAGAAAGCGACGAGCATGCATGTGACGCGCTTGATGTGGATGGGCAGAATGATGCCCATCTAAATCACCTTTCGAAAACAGCATTAGGGTCATGCTCAATGGTTGTTGTCGAAAGGTAAGTCTACTTCCAGTTTACTTCTAATCGAGGTTCTTCTGTCGTGCTAGGGCCGGTGACTCTAGTAAACATAGTAACAGCATGACAGGTCGGGAAGTCTCAGTGGTTATTACGGCGAAACCACTCCGTCCTATACCGTGCTGATACCTCTATGGTTTTCTGGCATTTGCTTTTCAGAACCTTTGTTAAAAAAGAAAAGACAAAAATCACAGCATATCCTTGGACTGAATGATGATGTGTGGGGCGAAGCGTCCGTCTGTACGTTTGTGCATGCATCCGTCCGCCCACCCGTGAGTCGACAGGGTCGTCTGTGCGTCTGTCCGTCTGTCTGTATGTCTGTCCGTATAGTGAACGCTCCAAGCACCACCATCTCACATAATTTCATCTTATATTGATTACATGCAAGTACCGCCATCTAGCGGACATTCCAAGAACTAAACTAAAAGTGGCTACCTACTGCATACATCGAGGATGCACAACCCATGCCTTCACGAGTTTCGCCCGTAAAAGTCTGAAAGTAGGCGCCTTTCACGCTCCTGTTTTTCTGCCGCAGGAGTTTCTTCGAGTTCACTTGCGTTATGCCACCAGAGTGCCGGATCATCCGCTTCCTTCAGACAGTAGTCCTGTGCGGAGCCTCCTCCCGCTACACTATCAGAACGTATCAATGCATGCAGAGCCATCGTGGAAAGCTCATTCATGGAACCCAGTCACCTTCGTGTCTGGGTTAGAGAGCAAGAGAAGCACACCCGGACCAGCACTGAGATTTCACTCGAGAGCATTTGGAAAACAACTACAGAGCTCATCATCATATTTACACCAACGGCCCTGTAACGTCTACATCATCTGCTATTGGCGTCAGGATTCCATCTGCCAATGTCACCATCTCTGCCACTCTCAGTCAATGCACCTCATCTACAGCCACTGAACTGACTGCACTGCGGGCTGCCATTATTTACATCGTGGACCAGACAGCCAAGTCCTGGATCATCTTCACTGACTCAAGAGCAGCGTGGCAGTCGCTGAAATCTCCATGTACACTGGATCAACTCGTCACGGACATCAAACACTTTTGCAAGAAAGCCAGAGACCTCCATCACGGCATTGTTCTGCAGTGGATACCTGACCATTGCGGAATACAAAGCAACATCCGGGCTGATGACGCTGCCAAAGCTGGACATGACACTTAAGCATAAATCGTCGAAATAACTTTCTCGAGGCAAGACGCTGACGTGCTAGTGTCGGCACACGCTTGGCGCTTCCAGCGATTCCTCTGGACAGACCCTAGTCAACAATATGGGCCTCTGTACAAGATCGATTCATCGTGTCACTTCAGGATGCCGCGAAACCTCAACAGGCAAGATGAAACATGTTTACACCGCATACGATTCAACGTTGCATATACGAATTACTTCAGGAACAAAATTGGACTGTCAGACTCAGCACATTGTGCACAATGTAACATCGTTGAAGACATCAATCATGTTCTCTATGAGTGCACAATATACGCATCAGAGACACAGTCTCTGACGATGGCCTTAAAATATAGCAGGACACAAACGTGCAGTTGAAAATATTCTAGGCCCATGGCAGAACAGCTCCAGTGCGTTAGACTCCACAAAAGCGCTACTGACATACTTATGGGTCACAAGCTTGAACGAAACGTTGTAAATAGTGCAGTGCGTGCGAGTCACTGTATGTGTTATGTGACTGTTATGCGTGTGTGTAACTGTATGTGTTGTGTGTTTATCATTGTATGTATTATTGTCGTCACTAAGCACCTCGAGTAGGCTGTCAGGTGAAAAACCAGACAAACCTCTCCAGCTCCCCATTAAACTTATTATCTCTCTCTCTCATAAAAGTCGGACCTCTGTGGCCCATACCCGCTCTCTCGGGTATGTGCCACCAGTGTTTACAAATGGGTATGTGCCACTGGTGGTTACAAACGATAACGGGAGACGAAAGGGAGACGCCATAAGGAGCTTTGCCCCTTAAAAGAAAAAAAAAACTCTACCGAGGCACAACTCTGGTCTCCGGGCTTCTTTTTAGAGTGGTTGTTTAAACCAAATACGACACAGTTCACCGTCGTCACAGCTGGCTGACGTGCAACCACGGCACGTGGAGACGCAAATTATCTCCGGACAAGCAAATCAACTCGTTCAAAGACTTTTTGCTAATAAATACGCACTGCGCACAGGAGCTCACACACTGCTGTGTGTGAGCTAATAAGAACGGCTTGCACAGATGAGACCCTTGAACCTTCTTGTTCTTACATCGCGCGGAGAGTGAAAACAGAGAGCCCACACAGAACGTAGCCCGGTACTGCGCTCACAAACTCGAATGACCAGACCGTGAAGATGACGTCACTGCCCGGCGACGCTATCGCCACCTTGAGGATCAGGATTCAGGGCATACCCCCTATAACCTATCTTGAGAAGCAAGTGAGCAGCCCCATAAATGTTCTTTGTGGTACAGCGTGAACCAAATGAGGCTAAACTTCGTCGCCACTACTCTACGTCCACTGCGCTCTTATGCGAAAAAAATTGGCTACTGTGTGCTAGTTCTCCACAACATATCTTAGACAATACTGCACCTATTTCAGCTGTTACAAGCACGAAGCCTAAGCGTATGTTTGATGGTTTAATGTGCAACATCAAGTTCCCTGACATCAGCAGAGGAACGAGAACCTAACTTTATAGTATTTCTATACGTGGAGACCAGTCGGCAACTCTTTCTATAGGTGACGCAACACCCTTCTTATCCACTCTTATTAATATTCAGAAGCACCCCGGAGTACAAATGTGTACCAACACATTTCATGGCTTTCTGCGTCGGCACATTGGCCCCCAGACTAAAATTATCTGCCTACCCGCCCTTGTAGCTAGAGCTACCAACTACTGATGCATCAGTACAAGGACATAACGTACCAACCGTAACAGCACTGCAGTTGGCCTCACGTCACCTGTTTGACAAGTACGTACCAAGGCTACACTTACGGGTGCAATGATAGTTCCATTCCCAAAGAGACTGCGGCATCAGCACTTGATCCGGAGTTACACGAATCATTCTGATGTCGGTTGACTCATATCTCGTCTTCAACAACACAAAGGCTTGGAACCATTTTGCTAGCGATCAGCTTCATTTTTTTGGGGAGTGACGCCAAGAAGCTGCGTCGTAATCAGACTCCCTGGCGGCTCTTCTGTAAGCGAAAACTGCCACTTCAGATACTATAGGTACACGTATAGTGTACGTCATAAATAGATTTCAAGAGCTACAGAGTCGGATAATCACGTGGCATATAATGGGCTTCCAGTGACTGCGGAATCAAGACAAATGAGACGGCAAATGAGTTGGCGATAGCAGCTCGTCATATTACACAAACCCGCTTTATTCCTATATCTAATTGCGACATACACCGAATTTCACGAAGAACAAAACGTGAATTATGATTATTCACTTGGTTCTTAGACAGCACAGTGGAATAGATCTTGTACACTATTGAACTTAATCTTGAGTGCCAATTAGACTCTCAGCGCCCAAACATATCCACAGAGTCATCCATCACCTAAGTCTCTGGATTACTTACACGCTCACCATCGTCGACACGTTCTTGAGGCCACGAAGACGAGGAAGTGTATCATCTGTTGGTCAACTGTCCCACGCACGACACGCTTAGACGGTGCATTGAACAGGAACTCCAGGCTCGGAGTGAACCGTTTTGTTGGCGAAAATACAAGGGCCATGGCCATCTAAGATAAATCGCAAAGTAATGAAAGCGCTACGAAATTTCTTCAGATCTGAACCCTCTTATGACGGGCGCTTTGCCCGCCGCTCTTTCCCACGACGTCCACACTCCTACTGCGCATGCACATCCCCCTCTCTCTTGTCCCTCCTATCCTACGCTCCCCTTTCTCTCTCCCGAGTTGGCGGCGAAGGCAACTAAACACTTCCTAGGTGTACACAAATACTTCGTAGCCATTGATCATCGGTCCTGCAGAGTTGCACGTTTCCGTGAGACAGAACACATCTGCTTTGGTTAGCACCAGATTACGTTCGATGTCTCTGGTGTGTGCGTTGAGGGACCGGCTGTTTAGCAGTGCTATTGTCATGATCACTGGCCGCGTTCACGGCAGCGGTCACCGTCATCAAGCGATGGTCACCGGCAGCGTTGCTTAGGTAGAGGTTCTCAACGTCGGTGCACTTCCTTAAGGCGACGTAGGCGAGCTTCTGCCGTTGCCGTTCTCTACCTCCCCGCTGCTCCGCAGGCACACAAGATTCCATTTACCAGTAGGTGGCAAAAGTTTTTGAATACACTGATATTTGTGATGAATATTGATAGGAATATATTGAAAATTTACATTGCGACTGTATGCTTGCTCTTCCCAAACGAGAACTTTGGAACGCACCGACGTAGGAATGTATATATCAACATATATTAATTTTGTTCACTCATTATTTATAGCCCTACATTCAAATGAAAAGAACTAGCCGTCACCGAGCAATAATGAAAGCTCCCTCATTAATTTTTTATTTCATTAAAAACATTCTGTACGCTAAGATGAAGACAATAATTTAGGACATCTCTGCTGCCCGTTAAGGCAAACTCTACACCTGAAATGTTCGTATATCATTAAAACATCCAAAAACAAAAGTTGAGCGCTGTATTCATTCAACAGAACGCTCATTTGGCTGCTTACCCAATTTCGTTAGCGATAAAATTCACTGCAATCTCCACTTTCATCCACAACGCTCTAGTTGCTTCATGCATAGCTTTGTTACTTCACTGGTTCTCCTTTGATCGCATTCATTTATTGATTGTTAGTTTGTTTTGTTCTGTTACCGCTACGTGTGTGTCTTTTTTAGATTTTTAAATTCTTCCGTAACTTAAAGAATCGGGCTTTCGACGTTCGCTTTTTACGAGACCTAGCACAACCACTACATGTCACTCTAGTATCCACCCGTACGGCAAACAGTACGCCGAAAACCTAACGCTCTCAGGGTTGGCAAGGCGGTGCAATACATTTCCTATTTGGGCCCTCGTGTTCCTTCATCTTGTTTGATAGGCCTCTTATATTTCGGCGAATCGCTCTTATTTGTATACTAGCGACAGTCGTTCGTTTCCAGCATCTATTCAACAGTATTAGTGTGCGTGCGCATCGGCATAGAAAGAAGTCAAGCTAGATTATCTAAAGAGAAGTTAACAGAAAGAAGTTGAAACGTGAAAAAGTGACACACACTTTTTTCCCCCAAAAACTGAGACTGCTTCATGAGACTGCTGAAAATGGTATACTCATAAGAAACTTGGGGCGTATTTACAACTTTCCAAAGGCCACTTTCCTGTTGCTGATGCGCAATAGAGATAGAATGAGAATTGCTGTGCATGGTGATGAAGCGTAGATGGAGTTCACAGATGGGAAAGGGGGAGGCGGGATAGGGTATACGTATTGATACCGGGTTAGATGCCGCAGCGGGATGCTATGGGGGCGAGCCTGCCTGCCGCAAAGGGCTCTCATTTCCTATTTACGATGAAACACGGAGGCACCGCGGTGACAAGTGCGGGCGTGAGCAAACACGTCGGAGAAAGAAGATTTAAAAAAAATGAGACGATCGTGCTTAGAAAGTTGCCTCACTGCGTCTTCAAAACACGGCGGCTGCGGTGACGACAACCAAGACGACGACGCAAGCAACGACGAATGACAAAGAAGATACGAACACGCTGTAAGAAAATAGAGTAGGAGAGAAAAATGAAATGAGTAAGGAGCCGAAGGAGCGACAGTTCGAAGCGCCCGCGGCTGCGACTGCGACGGGCGAAGAGAAGAGAAATGACCCGCTAGAACGTCAATTTAGCGACACCGTGGAAGATTGGGGGGCAAAAGAAATACGGATGAAGAACGCGTGGAGGCGTTAGCGTCGTGAGCTACGGATAAGAGAAAGAAAAGTGAAAATAAAACCGAATATAAGTGAAAGTGGAGAAAGTATGGAGGGATGATTTTTCTTTTCTTTAACAGCAGACTTCCATGCATCATTGTTCGTGCTTTTATCAGGATCCAGGTGCCTTTCTCCTTGCTTTTTTTTCTGTTTCTCATTCTTTCACTCACACAGTTCTCCATCCGTACGGGCTTCCCTGGTCTCCAATTTTTCTTACACGGCAGGAGAAAAAGTGTGGCAGGGCACGGCGGCAGCAGGAGCGGCTGAGCTTTCATTCTAAATCGTTCGCCTGCGACAACTCGCCTTCGGTCGCAAAGGAGACAAGACCTCTGGCTGTTCGCCGGATAAGAGGGGGAGAAAGTTACGACGGCGGAAGAGTTAGGGAAAGGAACGGCTGAAAATCGAAACGGAAACTACGCAGTTTTTCTCGAGACACCGTTCTGGTTCTTTCGTTCCATTCTATGCGCGTGCTCTTCCTTTCAATTTAGTTTTATTTTCACGCGTGTCTGCGTCTCCTCCAAGCGAAACGTGATCTGGCAACGCGTTTTTCTTTCCTTTTTTTTTTCTCTTTGTTACACGTTCGACGTTCGCGGCGGTGCAACGGCTGTGATTCGGTAATTGAAAAAATGAATATCTCGGCACACACTCATACGCGTTTGCACTTGGGGCGCAGCCTTTCTAGGCGTTTTAAAGCTTTTTTCTGGAGGTTCGCTTGTTTACGGTTCAGTGCTCACGCTTCTTAGTGTACTTTGACTTTCTTCAGTGCCTTACTTTGTTCATGCGTGGAACAGCGTAAATGTTTGCTGTATAACAGTGTCTCGTGTGCCTTCCAAGCTTATGAAACTTTTAGAACCTGTTCCTTTGTAAATGCGAAGCATTTCTTAGCGAACTACGGCGACTTTAAGCGTATCTATCTATCTATCTATCTATCTATCTATCTATCTATCTATCTATCTATCTATCTATCTATCTATCTATCTATCTATCTATCTATCTATCTATCTATCTATCTATCTATCTATCTATCTATCTATCTATCTATCTATCTATCTATCTATCTTGCTGCCTAAGACCTTTAGCTCTCCTGGCAGTTTCAATAATGATATCGATACTAAACTTGGTATGGTATAAACATGACTGCATGTAGAACGTATTTGACTTGTCATAACTTGAAAATCGTGACATGTATGTCATGAATGTCATGATTTACATTTCATGGTCCTGCAGCTCTTGCGGTGGTGTCCTTCACTTGACATGTTGAAAAACTGGTATGGTACGACATGATTGCATGGCGAACACAAACGACAGACCCTAACATGTAAATCATGACATGCGTGTCATGTAACAACACGACTACATGCCACGCTCATGATGCGCTCGCAGCTGTTTCACTAGCGTCACATATACAAAAATTTGGTATTAGAGTACGCGCATAGATGACGAAGGTATGTGAATGGAGAAAACATGATAATCATGAGGCGCGTGTGATGTAACAACATGACTACATGCCGCGCTCATGGTGCGCTGGTGGCCACTTCGCTAGCTTCACTTATACAAAATTTAGTATTACGGGACGTGAATGGATGACGAAGGTAAGATACCGGTGCAAACATGATAAACATGCGATGCGTGTCATGTAACAGCATGACTACATGCTACGCTCATGATGCGCTCGTGGACGTTTCGCTAGCTTCACATGTACCAAACTCAGTATTACGTGACGTGAACCAACGACATAGGTAAATGACACATCAAAATATGATAATCACCATATGAGTGTCATATAACAACATGACTACATGCCACATTGATGATGCGCTCGCGGCCGTTTCGCTAGCTTCATACATGCCAAATTTGGTACTACGTGACGCCATTGGATGACGTAGGTACGTGACTGGTGCAAACATGATAATCATGAGATGTGTGTCAAGTGAGAACGTGGCTACATGCCACAATCAAGGCACCAATACATTTCGACGTGACGCGGTGCGTATGCTTGCCGGCGTTCATTTCGTCGCGTCACGTGACGTTGCCACGCCAGGCACCGGTCCTGCCATACACTCGCAGGCGCGTGTCACGCTGCGTTGCTTTGACGCATGCGCGTTTCAGCGCATCCGGCATCCCCCCGTCATGAAAAGAGGGAGACGCAGTGTTGTCTGGATAACTCATGGGCGCAAAACGCAGCATGTCACATTTCGCGCCGGTAGCCGTCGGGCCGCGCCGAAGGACGCTGGTCGCGCCTGGCGTCAAACTATGGAGTGCTCGCGTTTTGCTAACGTTGCTATGCTGTGCCCAGCGTGCGCGTGCGTCAACGCTACATTCGAGTATATTGGGCCCTTCATGATGCGCTCGCGGCCGTTTTGCTAGCTCCCTATATACCAAGTTTGGTGTTATGTGACGTCGATGGATGACGAAATAAATGAATGGTGCTAACATGATAATCCTCACGTGCGTATCATGTATTGGTTGATTTGTTGGGTTTGATTGATTGATATGTGGGGTTTAACGTCCCAAAACCACCATATGATTATGAGAGACGCCGTAGTGGAGGGCTCCGGAAATTTCGACCACCTGGGGTAACGTGCACCCAAATCTGAGCACACGGGCCTACAACATTTCCGCCTCCATCGGAAATGCAGCCGCCGCAGCCGGGATTCGAACCCGCGACCTGCGGGTCAGCAGCCGAGTACCTTAGCCACTAGACCATCGCGGCGGGGCGATTTGTTGGGTTTAACGTCCTAAAACCACCATATGATTATCAGAGACGCCATTGTGGAGGGTTCAGGAAATTTCGACCACCTGGGGTTCTTTAACGCGCACCAAAATCTGAGTACACGGGCCTACAAAATTTCCGCCTTCATCGGAAATGCAATCGTCACAGCCGGGATTCGATCCCGCGACCTGCGGGTCAGCAGCCGAGTACCTTAGCCGCTAGACCACCATGGCGGGGCGCGCGTGTCATGTAAGAGCATTACAACATTCCACGCTCATAGGTTACTCGCGGACATTTCGCTAGCTCTAGATATATAATAAATTTGGTATAACGTGACGTGAATAGATGCGAACGCAAAGTACACATCCAAACATGATAATCATGACACGAAAGTCAAGTAACGCATCATTTGCCTCCAGCTCGTAACGTTGTGCTGATTTTAAAGTGACATATCAACATTTCTGATTCGTGTTTCGCATATTATCGATTCCCACTGCACGTGAGATGTGCCATTTTTTCGTACTTTGAGTTGTTTTTATTCCATTCGTGTTGCTTTTGCACTGTGAGGAGGAGCTGTCAGAGAGGACATCGGGGGCAACTTCTTTTTGAAGACGCGGTAAAGAATGTCCTGCCATGAGAAAGAAAGAAAGAAGGAAAGAAAGAGAGAGAGAAAGAGAGGAAGACACAAGCAAATAAAAAAATACTTTTACAAAAATTGGTGAACGAGGCATAACAACAATGCCAATTCAACAAAAAGAATTGAAATGGCGTTCCCACCTCTGTGTCCCTATCTTGATCTTTTTGCGCTCCTTGCACGTACGAGCAAATCTTAGATTTCAGGTCCTCGCTATTCCTCCATTTTGTTCTAAAGGGTAAAATTTATAGTAGTACGTTGCACGTGACACGTCTGAAAGTTGTGAATTCTCGCGTAATAAAGATGTATCTTTCTGTTCTTCTTACTTTTTCTCGTGGTGTTTCTTTCTTTGTTGTCCTTCTCTTTATTTTCTTAGACGGCCGTGCATCTACTTTTTGTAGTCTCGTTTACCTTGTTTACTTTTCCTCGCCTCCTTAAGATGACGACGCTTCCGATGTTCCAAGGGTGGGCTCTGAATTGCCGACGATGGCTTGCGGAAAAAAAGCGGTAAACACATAAGTTCGTTCGCAAGCGAACATTGGCGTGGCTTGAATACTGTGTCTGAACAATCCGCATTGATGGTTTTATCAAATTTCATGAAATCTAAGTTTGTTACGCAATCCCGTGTTTGATATTTGGCCGCAACTAGTGGTAACTGAGGAAAGCGTTTGGTTCAGCTGATAAGCATAGCCCAACCCCCTCCCTCTGCCTTATTCCTTTGAGTGGCTGTTATGATAATTCACTTTTTTTTATTGTCAAAGGAACTGGCACCGAAATATCGATTCTCCAGCGCTAGGGCCATTCACTCAGAATGTTGCCACGACCACTTATCGTGGTTAGAACGTAAAACTAGCAAACTGGTTTGCGAACGTTCTCGGTGTTCTAAAAGTCGCTTCAACACGGAAACGTCATTGCCGAGAAATGACTACCGGATATGGAAGTGCTGATATGGCATCGGCTCCCACTTACTTCTTTCCAGTCTTGAACTTCATGGAAACAAGGTCGTTAAGATGACTTTTATACGGCGATGAAAATACAAATAAAAATTTAGGAGACCGAAAGCTTCGTCTTTAAGAGTTGAACGCGATAGCGAATTTACGTTCTTATTGCGTACTTCCGACACTGAGTGTATGAAAACTGTTCGAACTTTCCATGCACCCACTACGTGGCCTTATACAATAGGCCCAGTAGCGTGTGTGCTTTTCGTAGTGGGCGACCGGCTTTAAATCACGAAGTCATTACCTTAATCACATGCTTGATTGATATGTGGGGTTCAACGTCGCATTATCACCATATGACTGTGAAAAATTTTACAGGGGAGAGCTCCGGAAATTTCGGCCACCTGGATTTCTTTAACGAGCACCCAAATGTGAGCACACGAGCCCACAGCATTTACGCCTCCATTGAAAATCTGGCCGCGAAAATTCGATCCCGCATCGAAATTCGATCCCGCGACCGGCGGGTCAGCAGTCGAGTACCTTAGCCAGACCACCATGGCCACGCTCATAATCACATGTTCTGACGCCCGATAGTAATGCACGCTTGTAACACGCATTATTGCTGTAATATTTCATGTATTGTGAAGAATGTGTACAGGACTCGTGTGTTTGTAAAGTACGAAGGTTACTTTCTATGCATTTCAAAGCGCAGGAAGTTATTTTCACGGTATTCACAAGCAGACGCGTGGCCTGTTTAGGCCTGCTTTATGGTTATAAAGAATGTCACGACCCTCGGAAACACACCTCTCGACACAATCAGTAAGCGCCTTCCTTAGAGTGCTGTGGACTAGGCCCACAAGTTTCGCCCTTGCCTTTCTTGGCTCAACACCATACTTGGAGCCGCAACTGAGCACATTGCGAATGTTCTCAGGCAATTACACATCAGCCAAAGAATGCAGTCCGTCTTTGCTGGGGGAAGACTTTTTCGGCAGCGAAGCTCGCATTTCTGTCAGCATCTGCCGCCAACAGAATTCCACCGCCGCATTAGCCAGGTCCCGGCGTTCGATTCACTCCTTGCCACCATTGTAGTTCTTAGTCCCTTGGAGCGAAAAAGAGTCACTGCTTATAGAAGCCAGCTTGCTGGCACCACTTTAAACTAAGGTCCTTGAGGAGTCTGAGTCCATGTCCTTGCGAAAGCTTGAAATCACTGAAAGAGTATGCTCACAATGTTGCTACAGTATCGGGTCCCCTCGGCATTCATTGACGAGACTGCGGCTGTTCCGCCGACTTTAAGCAGTGCGCTGTTTTTATGCGTCATCGGGATCAGATGACACGCGGAATTAATGAGGTCACTGAAATGACAAGACTGGGCAATGTATGTGTCAGCAGACCTTCGATTGCCTTATCACACACACACACAAAAAGATTTTCTTCAGAGCGCTGGCACACGTGATGGTCATGGCGCGCTGTCACGATTATTACGGTGTCTTAGGTGAATTCTGTTATTTTTTCTTGATATATTTGCCAGATACTGCTCAAGTAAATATTGCGCGGTTCCAGCAAACAAATTTCGTTATAAGTTAGTGCCGCTGTCATCTTCTTTTTCTTGTCCACCGTTCTTGGCACTGTACTTTATGTGTATGATGTCGTACCAACTCGCCGAAGCAAACATTCCTGGTAATTTTGACTCCGTCTTTTTTCTGTATTTTTCTGCATAAAAATATATTTCTCTTGGATATAATGAGTCGCAAAAACAAAATCAGAGAATTTGTAATGAAAAAACAATAAACGTTGTATAGTCTTTTTTCTTTATGACACAAAGTTGGTCAGATGTAGAAAGAGATTTTCGAAGAGAGCAGGGTAAAAATAAAAATAAATAAATATAAATTGTGAAAGAACGAAATGAGATAGTAACGACACATTTGGAAGCGAGAAAACAACAAACACATTGGCACGCCAGGACAAACGCGCCCGTGTGTGCTCCGCATGACCTCTCGGCAGCTCTTGGCGCATCCGCAAACAGCACGAAAGATGAACTGCTGTTCACACTCCCGCATGTTGTCTCACACTGGAGAGACGGAGGGAGTCGGCATATGGAGCAAACAAAGGCGACCGGTCTCCAGACAAGCGGCCGTCAATGTAGGGAGCCTCGCTCGAATAAGGAAGTGCACTCTTCGAAAGCGACATTCGAGGTATACTTTTCGGGCCTGAACTTTAGCCACTGGCCGTATTACAATTCGTACATACTGTTGGCCCACATTCCTTCACCCCCGAGAAGGGTAGCAAACCGGACGCTCGTTCACTTAACATGTCGACCTTTACTTCCTGTGCCTTCGTTTCCTCACTACGACTGATGAGGTACAGCAGCTAGTTAGGCGAACCTAATCAATAACAGCAAGTAGAGTCATTCTAGCCCTCTCACTTGTCCAATTCCACATTGCAGGCACAGATGGCCCACGGCTATTCCGTCAGGATTACGTATAGTCTTGGTATAACGGAGTAAATTCGGTATCCTCCGGTATTTCCTGTGGTTTTGCTGCACGACCACCCAATCTATTCTGTGGGAATGGCCATCGGAGGCCCGCGCATGTATTTTGGTATTGCCTCCCTTCTAATAGAGAGGAAATGTGTATTGCCTCCCTAATAGAAAAAAAAAACGAAAATTTTTTGGAGGCAATACCGAAAAAAATTTCTAGTATTGCTTCCCAGCTAACCTACTCACACTCACTGAAACGGCAGATGAACGCCGCGAGTTACCACGGAGACATGACATCGCTTCAAGGTGTTCTTGCTTATCATACACCGCCGTTACGGCGAGAAAATAAGTTCACCTTGGTAGTATTTATCATTGATTGATTGATGTGTGGGTTTTAACGTCCGAAACCATCATACGAGAGACGCCGTAGTGGAGAACTCCGAAAATTTTGACCATCCGGGGTTCGTTAACGTGCACCCAAATCTGAGCACACAGGGCCTACATCATTTCCGCTTGCATCGAAAATGAAGCCGTCCCAGCCGTGATTCGATCCCGCGGTAGTATTATTATGATTCTTTCGTTATCTGTAATACGTTGTTTTCTAATTGCCTTCTGAACTTTATATATTTCTGCTTTATTTGATGGCGCACCACAACAATAACGTTTAGAGAGCTGAAGAAGCTGAAGCTCCAAGCTTTAGAAAAATCAATATTCTTCTCAATAACTGGTAAATTGTATACCACGTCATTTGTATAAAACGTCATCGTTTGGTTGGGAAAACAAGGCATTCAAATCATGATGCAAATGGTTTATTTATTAACAGTCACATCACCATTTTATTACTTATTTCTTTTCATTTTTATTTAACATCGTCTCACCTCACACTAATTTCTTCTTAATTCAACGCTAGAATAACCTGATTTATTACGTGCTGCTCTTTTAAATGTTAACAAAACGGATCTAACAGACTTCCTCAAATGTAGCGTGTTTCAAAATTATGAATTTGTGATTCTCGCAAAGTTTATGAAAGTTAAGTGTGTTACGTAATCTCACATTTGATATTTTGCCGCTCTGACCTAGTGCCAACCTGAAAAAAAAAGCATTCGGCTTAGCTGATAAGCCTAGCTCCCCCCCCCCCCTTCTTTTTCTGGCCTATTTGCTGGAGTGGCTGTTATGCTACTTCATTTTTTATCGTCAACGTAATTGCCACCCGACCATCGTTTGTCCGGCGCTGGCGCCATCAACTCAGATTGTTGCCACAACCAGTTATCGCGCTTAGAACGTAAAACTAGCAAACTGGTTCATGAACGTTCTCGATGTTCTTATAGTCGCTTCAAAACGCAAACGTCATTGGCGCGGTGTGACTTCGGATACAGAAGTGCTGATATGCTAGCGGCTCCAACTTACTTCTTTCATATCTTGCATTTTCTGTTTGTAAGTCCGTACTTCGTAGAAACAAGGTTGTGAAGATAACTTCTAGAAGACTATGAAGACATAAATAAAAAATTAGGAGAGCCTAAAGCTTCGTTTTAGGAGTTGAACACGATAGCGATGTCCTGTTCTTCGTGCGTACTGAAAACGGTGCACGAAATCTTTTTTAACTTGCTATCCACCCATTACGTGGCATGAAGAGAATAGGCGCCGTAGCGTCTGTGTCTTTTGTAGTGGCCGACTTTCTTTAAACCACGAATTCAGTATTATAATCACAAGCTTGATTGATATCTAGGGTTTAACGTCCCAAAACCAATATTTGATTGTGAGAGACGCCGTAGGGTAGGGCTGCGGAAAGTTTGACCACCTAGGGTTCTTCACCATGCACCCAAATCTGAGCACACGAGCTCACAGCATATTCGCCTCCATCGAAATTGTAGTCACCGCAGCCGGGATTCAGTCCCGCGACCATGCGGCACTAGACCAGCGCGGCCGCACACATAATCACATGCCCTGACGCCCGATGGGAATTTACCCTTTTACCGCGTATTCCGTGTATTGTGAAGCATGTATACAGGAAGCATGTGTTTATAAAGTATGAAGGTTACATTCGCCGCATTTCCAAGCACAGGAAGTTTTTTTTCCACGCTATTCACTAGCAGACACGTAGCCGTGTTGCACAACATCCGCTTGCCATTCGAACAACGCGGGTTGGTGTCCCAAGCGCAAACTGGGACCCAGACGACAAAGTGGGCCACAGTGGGTTTGATCCCCACAGTTACCCAGGATTTTTTATCATTTTTTATTTGCATCGTTTTCGATTTTTCGCTCACGCTTAGGATGATGATTTTTCCCTCACAATGACACGAGCTTACACGGACGCCGGAATTTCTGCAAAGCGAGCTTCTTAACGCAGTGGCATTGAAATATATTCGAAAAAACGAACTTAAGAGAGCTTGATTCACGGCTTGTCGCGTTGCCCCACCGCGGTGGTCTAGTGGCTAAGGTACTCGGCTGCTGACCCACAGGGCGCGGGTTCGAATCCCGGCTGCGGCGGCTGCATTTCCGATAGAGGCGGAAATGTTGTAGGCCCGTGTACTCAGATTTGGGTGCACGTTAAAGAACCCCAGGTGGTTGAAATTTCCGGAGCCCTCCACTACGGCGTCTCTCATAATCATATAGTGGTTTCGGGACGTTAAACCCCACATATCAATCAATCAATGGCCTGTCGCGCTTTCGAGCCTGAGCGAGCCAAGCAGTGGGAACTCATAACACTGTTTGTTGCTGAGTAAATGCTCCTTTTCTGTCGTGACCTAATGTTTTCTTAAGCTCGCTTCCTTTTTTTTAAGCCTCCTTGTCGGAAACGCCTCGGCTTTCATCACCCTCCAAACAAAAGTCAACCACTAATCCCATCCGCTACCGCGCCGCCACGGACGCCCTTGTTAATACAGACTCGCCGTGCACGCGGTGGTCAAGAGACCTTGAATTCCAGCGCTGCGAAATTTAGCAAATCTACCGCACGCACCCTCTTCACCCAATCCCTTCACCACCCAGGAAAAAGGCTCAAAGAGCTGTATCATGACTGACCGCGAACAAGCCAGAAAACAAAGAATGACAGGAGCCTTATATACGAAGGACAGAAGAGAGACGTGGCAAGAAAGAACAAAGAAAACTACACAAGCGAGCCCACAAAATAAAGCGGTTCCCAAACGGGTTCATTCTGCTGGTCCCCCGCAGAATAATACCGCGCATTTGCAATGCAATGGCGTCGACACGCCTGGACAAAGGAAAATCCAGACGGAGAGAGAGAAGTGGGCGCTTTAGTTGTTTCACGCGCTCATCTCTTCCACTCTCTTTTTCTCCCTCTCTTCCACTACACCACCAGCAGTCTGTAGACAGGGCAATCTTTGCATGCATAATTCAGGCGGCGAAAGATCAATACGATTAGCTGTTTGGATTCTCGTCACGTTGAGGGCACTCTATAGGCCCCTCACTGAGCCGACCGACCTGCCCCGACGACCGCCACCAGGGCTGTCAGCCCCACTCTCTCGCCTGAAACGCACAGACACGCGTACAAACAGAGATAGACGGGGAAGGGCAAAGAGGGTCTCCGAAGAGAGACCCAAATCGGATAGATTGAGCGACTGACAGACCGCAGCAGCGTTCCTCGACACTACGTGAGGTTCCTGCGCCGCCCGCCCACATCTCCTGTGTCAAACTGACAGAGCGTGCTGCAGTGTGCGGTCGCTGTGTGCGACCAAAGCCAATTCTTTAGTGCAGTCGCCGCTGTCTCGTTAAATTCGGTTCTGGTTTCTCGCGATGCGCTTCGCCCCCGTGCCTGCCTGATTAATTCTGGAAGTTCGGCGGATTGCAGCAGTCGCCGTAGTTTCGTTCGCCCACTTATGCACTAGTAATTTCTTTCTTCGTCTTTTTTTGTGTTTAGTTGTCTCTGAAGCCAAATAAACCTTTTCTCTCTGCCCTTCTCGGCGCTTGCATGTTCGTTGATTGTGTCGCATTGGAACGCCATCGCGAGTGTCGACAAAAGACCGCATTGTCGTCGTCGCTGGTGGCATTGGGCTACGAGAACTCTGTGCCGTGCACGCTCGCTCGATAATTGCAAAGTTCGGCAGTGTTCTAAGTTCATCTCTCAAGCGCTGCTAGGCGTTCTATAGCACGGGACCTTTCGTATATAACGAAGCGTCCGCCTAGTCAATTGACTACGAGAGCTTAATGTGACGTGCATTTCCTGCATTGGCTAAAGAAACTTGCCGTAATGCGACCCACATATAGTGCTGGGGTCGATATTTGACCGGAAATCGGAGAAGTAGGCTTTGATCTCCAACTCTGCTGATCTGACAGCGGTTAGTACAAATCGAGAAATGTTAACTTAAGAGAGACTGTTTAGATTCCCTTTCTGCATTTTTTGCTCCAAGACAAGCGAGACACACATTTTTATTGCGGTTCGTAACATTTTCTGTGATACATTTTGAAAGTCGTAGTAAGCGACTTCAAAATGTCGTACTATTGCTATTGAAAGTCGTACTATTGTTATTGGTACCGACAGTCCCAAAAACGAGACCTCGCTTAAGCACAAGCCACTGAAGTAAGGAAACTATTTCTGAGACATGCAGAGTATCGCGGCCATGCTTGCCATGTTCTGGCTCCTATGATTGCGCTTTTGAAGCAAAAACCTCGAGTATGCGAGCAAGCACGCGCTGAACGCTGGTCGTCTGAAACATTCATTTCTACACTTTCACGTGTCGTGTTGCTCAAAATTGTAGCATGAAGAGAAGCAATCACGCTCATACCCTTATACTCCGATACTTTGGTGGCAGTTTAGGCACAACTCGATTCTCTACACCATTTGTACTGCCCTCCTTTTCATTTGCTAATCCTTCATGCATTGCGCTCAGCGCCACTGTATTAAAATTCTCTCCTGCGTGTCTGCCCGTTCGAGTGTCTCGCCGGACGGCGTATCGAACCGTCAACACCGCACTTACGCATCACACTAAAATCACTTTTTCCTCTTACTCTTCTAAAGCACAACAGACGAACGTCTACTGATACCGTAAAGACATATATGAGCAGACATCACTTTCATAATTTCTTACAACGACACCAGCCTTTTTCTCCGATCAGTCCCAGAAAAACCTCATTCGCGGGAAATAATTGCGCAAATATTTCGCACCCTTTATATCGATAGAACACCCCACTTTATCTGTCGTTGTTCACTTTTTCCAGGATAGAAGTAGAATAGCCCTTTTTTCTCGGTCACAACGTTCGGAGATCAAGGAGAGTTGTTCACGCACGCGCGATCCCGCTGCTCGAGGAGGGGAAGCGAGCCATTGCCACAGAATGAGGCGACAAAAGGGGAAATGGGCCATCCGACTTTTAGCGATAAGAGAGAAGGAGGAAAAGGGGAAGAGCTGGAGGAGTGGGAAAACGAGAAGTCAACAGCGACAAGGGAACAAACAACGCAGGCGATGAAAAAAAAATGAAGAGACAAAGGCACGTAACGGGACCCGGGGATAACGAGCAAGAAGTAACGCGGGGCCCGTGTCTCCCAGCATGGGGCGAGGAGAAGTGTAGAGGGGAAGTCGCGGAACTAGTGAGCGAGACATGGAGAACGTTGTAAGAAGAAATTATCTGAAGTAGAAAGAAAGAAATGACGAAGAAGAAGAAGAAGAAGAAGAAGAAGAAGAAGAAGAAGAAGAAGAAGAAGAAGAAGAAGAAGAAGAAGAAGAAGAAGAAGAAGAAGAAGAAGAAGAAGAAGAAGAAGAAGGCAGCCTTCTCCACCTCCTGTTCCAGTTGATCCCGCTCCATTCGCACTTTGCGCTACGGGACGCCCTTAGATGTGTGTCCGCAGGATCGCTGTGCGTCGTTCTCGCCTGCTTACCCGGCTGCCCAGCGGTGGCCGGTATTTGCCCACACTTTGGGGAGTCATCTATAATTTCCGCGGCGACGCGCAGGCATCATGGGTGGAGAATGGCCGCGTCGGGCGCCTTCTCAGCTTTGGCCCCTGTGCTGTATATACGGCGGGCTTGGAGAAAAAGGGGGCACCTTTACACGGCCCGCAGTCGCCCTGTCGCAATATCGACCCTGATAAGCAGCAGCCGCGTTGCCTTGTCGTCGCTGCGCGGGTGGTGAGAAGGAGAAAGGGGAAAAAAAGTGGCGGCGACATCTCGCCAGAAAAAGTTAGCGAGTCCGCCTTTTCAGTGGTCCCAGAGCGAAATGAGTCCGAACAACTTCCAACGGGGATTTATATCACGTGACGGAGAGATAGCAACAGAGAGACATAGAAAGGATAGCTACACAGTCTCCCAATGGGCTGCGATAAAATTGAAGAAAGATAGAGAGACGCAGTTGATTCCTTATTCGTTCGCGAACACGTTTCCAGCACTCTCTCGCGCGACAATTCTGCACCTCCTAAAACACAGCAATCAAACAAGCAAAACATCGTAATGGCTTTGCGTAGAAGGCCCGATGGAATTGCGCTCAGTACGATTGCTGCTTTTCTTTGTTTCTCTCGTTAGCCAACTTCTGCTGCACACCATTCGAGTGGGTGGGTGCGTACGTAGGTGTTGCCGCGTTTATTTTACCCGAGGGAGCAGTTCCTCGATTCGCACGCGCTTTTATTTTTGTGATACAGATTGAAACACTGCTGCACTTCATCCTCCGGCTTCGGGAACGAAAGATAAAAAAGCGCCCGACGCGAACAGCGCGTCCCGCGGAAGCTTGCAACGCTTAGCGCTACGTGCAGCCACCTGTGGGTGGCGTGTTTGTTGGAACCAAATGGTTATGGAAGAACGTCAATGTTTGCGAATGACTTCTAGAAACTTTGTTTATTCACTCAATATGTATACAGGTTGCAATGTCGTGAACTCTTGGGTATAGTGACACTACAAGCGTGCAAATAAGATGTCAAAAGTACACAGAAAATAAAAATACGCACAACGAGAACAGAAATGTTTTTTTTCGAAAGAACAGGGGGTGTTTTGCACGTACTGGTGACTGTGTACACTGCCTTAGCACACGTTAAAACGGCATTACAGTTCCATACCGGTTCCAGCACATTGCACATACCATCTGTGTGCCGACTGCGTAATCAAAGCGATGAGCTCACTCCACTGAATATGAGCATACTAAGGTTTCGACAGAGTCAGTTCTTTTATTAAAGCATGCGTCGTGCGACATGGCGGTACTTCGAGTGTTCACTAGACGGACGGACGGACGGACGGATGGATGGACGGACGGATGGATGGACGGACGGATGGATGGACTAATGGAAGGGCAGAAATACAGACAGACAGGCGCAGCCAGCGGATGACACACGGTTAGCCGATAAAACCCTTCGAAGCTTCGCCCCACTCATTATCCTTCACTCCTTCGATATTGTTGAATAAAACAGGTCACTGACCAATGTCAAACAAAACAATGACGTTTCGGGACCCGTACGGATCCCTTGTTCACAATGGAATGACGGCTGAGCAACAGGTTCTTATGTAACGTTGAGCGCATGACGCAAAGTCCGGGAGTACACGTGGTTTAGTGTGCCAGATGATCTATTGATTGTGTTACTTGTCGTCTGAATGATTAGTGATTCAAGGTTCAGTCTGCTTGTAAAATTCTTCTCCGTGGCCATGATGCGTGCGTTGTCCCAGCTTATCTCGCGGCCCGTCTTCTCGGCATGCTCTGCGAGTGCATTTGTCACTGTGTGGCCCTTGGCGACGTCATTCTTGTGTTGCATCAGACGTCTGCAGTAATTTCCACTCGTGCCAATGTACACCGATTCGCAATCGGCGCATGGTATCTTGTAGACCACACCAGGAAAGTGTTGCCGAGGGAGAGGATCTTTCACATTTAGCAACTAAGCCTTAAGCTTGCTTGCTGGAACATGCGCGATCTGTACACCACGTTTTCTGAATAGACGGGCTAGGGCTTCGCTTACATTTCGAATATAAGGAATCGATGCACGCTTTTTCGTAGACGATGTGTTATCCATGGCTTGACTAGTTGACTGCAGTTTATGCATGACGGATTTAGTTGTTTTCCTAATAAAAATTTTGGGGTATCCATTCCTGATCAGGTCATCTTCAATGGTCCGGAGCTCCTCCTGCAGGCTTCCTTCAAGTAACACAATCAAGTAACACAATCAATAGATCATCTGGCACACTAAACCATGTGTACTCCCGGACTTTGCGTCATGCGCTCAACGTTACATTAGAACCTGTTGCTCAGCCATCATTCCATTGTGAACAAGGGATCCGTACGGGTCCCGAAACGTCATTGTTTTGTTTGACATTGGTCAGTGACCTGTTTTATTCAACAATGCCTTTACCTGACCAGACGGCATTCCGTCGAACTCTCGACTACGTGAGCATCCGCCACAAGTATGGACAATCGGCTATCACCAGGATTAGTCAGTTCTTGAGTGCATCTACACGACTGGCAGCCTTCAAGACGCACCTGCGTTTCAACGTAACCTGTAAGTCCAAGCAACTCATCCCAAAATCTTTGCAGTTAAAGCACCCCGTGAAATCGGCATTCGGTCATCAAGTCATTTCGAAAGCTGAACGGCAGCTTCTTCAAGCACGGATAGAAGACTGCAAGCAGACTGTGAAGCGCCTTGAGACTGACATTTTCTTCACAACACGCCAGCTGGAATTCATCATGCCTGAATTACTCCCTGAAATACATCTCGTTGCGAACCAAGCACCGCGATGACGAACAGAAAAGCAGGAAACGTCACAAGAGCGCAAACTGAGTGCTTTGCTGAAAAAAAGGCAGGAAAACCAGAGAACCCATGTTCGAGGCCAGGAACTTGTCGTAATACAAGCTAACTCCTGCGGAATGCCAAGTTTTGAGCCGTGGTCTCAACTTCAATCAAGCAAAGCAGCCGGACACACGCAAGGTCGTGTGTGCTGTCGAAAACGCTATTGGTCTACTTGGAGAAAGTGAACGAGACGAAGTCCGTACGAGAGCGGTAGGTATACTATCGAGGATTCGCAAGTCTGGCTGCCAGCAAGTACTCTCGGAAGACGAGAAAAAAGCGATTAAGGCATTGCACAAAAACAAGAAGATTGCCGTACTTCCTGCGGACAAATGCAACGTGACGGTTGTGCTTGACCGGTCGACGTATGAGTCGAAGATGACGGAGATAGTGGGGGACTGTACAACGTACGCCAAGGTTAACAAGGATCCTACCTCGAAAGTCCAAACTGGCCCGCAAAAGACGCTCTCCAGTATTTTTCAGACGCTTCCTGCATCAGCAAAAAGGTTATACTTCCAGCTGCTGTGCACCAATGGTTCTGCTCCAGCGATATACGGTTTACCGAAGATTCACAAAAGCGGAACGTCTCTAAGGCCCATAGTAGATTTCACTAGGTCACCCCTGTACAGCCTCTCAAAGTATCTTCACGGCATCCTGGCTCCCCTTGCAGGCAAGACTGAAACTAACCTCCGGAACACCAATGACTTCATAAGCAAAATGAAGAGTATCACTGTGGATGTCGACGAAGTACTGGTTTCATTTGATGTCTGCTCCCTCTTCACAAGTGTTCCCGTCGACCTTGCTGTAGACACTTCCAGACAATTGCTTCACAAGGACACGACATTGGCTGATCGCACACCGTTCGACATCACCGAGCTGTGCACCTTGTTACGGTTTTGCCTATCCAACACTTACTTCTCGTACAAGGGTGAATTCTACAGGCAAGTTTTCGGTACCGCAATGGGAGCGTCGATTTCGGTCACAACTGCGAATATCACAATGGAAGCAATTGAGAAGAAAGCATTGGGAACATTTCAGCCGAGACCCAAGGTTTTTCTGAGATACGTCGACGACTGCTTCTGCGTGATAAAGAAGAAAGACGTCCAAGCTTTCCTTGACTGCCTAAATGGCGTCGAGACTTCCATCAAGTTTACTGCGGAAGAAGAAAAAGACGGTTGCCTCCCTTTCCTTGGATGCAGTTGTAAAACGTACTCCCACAGGCCTCGCCTTCGCTGTGTACCGAAAGCCAACACACTCCGGTAGATACCTCGACTATGAGTCAGTCCACCCGGTAGCCCACAAACGCTCAGTGATTCGGTATTTAGTTCAACGAGCGATTCGCACTTGTTCCGATGAAGGAAGCCTGCAGGAGGAGCTCCAGACCATTGAAGATGATCTGATCAGGAATGGATACCCCATAAGAAAACAACTAAATCCGTCATGCATAAACTGCAGTCAACTAGTCATACCATGCATAACACATCGTCTACGAAAAAGCGTGCATCGATTCCTTATATTCGAAATGTAAGCGAAGCCCTAGCCCGTCTATTCAGAAAACGTGGTGTACAGATCGCGCATGTTCCAGCAAGCAATCTTAAGGCTGAGTTGCTAAATGTGAAGGATCCTCTCCCTCGGCAACACTTTCCTGGTGTGGTCTACAAGATACCATGCGCCGATTGCGAATCGGTGTACATTGGCACGAGTGGAAATTACTTCAGACGTCTGATGCAACACAAGAATGACGTCGCCAAGGGCCACACAGTGACAAATGCACTCGCAGAGCATGCCGAGAAGACGGGCCACGAGATAAGCTGGGACAACGCACGCATCATGGCCACGGAGAAGAATTTTACAACCAGACTGAACCTCGAATCACTAATCATTCAGACGACAAGTAACACAATCAATAGATCATCTGGCACACTAAACCACGTGTACTCCCGGACTTTGCGTCATGCGCTCAACGTTACATAAGAACCTGTTGCTCAGCCGTCATTCCATTGTGAACAAGGGATCCGTACGGGTCCCGAAACGTCATTGTTTTGTTTGACATTGGTCAGTGACCTTTTTTATTCAACAATGACTTTACCTGACCAGACGGAATTCCGTCGAACTCTCGACTACTCCTTCGATATGCTGCTATTTTTTTTTCGCTGGATCCCACCCACCATGATTGTATTTTTCTTAGATCTACTATGTTTCTGTGATCGTTTTGTGAGCAACCGCAATGTTCTAAGCAATGCGTTGAACTAGACGAGATACTATGTTTTTCGGAAAAAATCTTCGGATTGCGTTTCCACGCGTTGCAGGCCAGCAAAGCGATGTTACGATTGCGATTGTTTTTAAAATCATCCGGGTTAAGCGACCACTTGAAGGCGTGCAATGAACAGGTGTACATATACCTTGATGATGCTTTTTCACCTTTTTTTCTTTCTTGCTTTTTCTTTTTTTCTTTCTTCTAATCCCTTCATCCCCTCCCCACAGAGTAGGGCAGAACACCAGACAAATGTCTGGTTAACCCCCAAGCTTTAATTCCTCTCTTCTCTTCAGATCCCCTGAAAACGCGTTTAATGGTATGACGTCACCACGCACTGAAGACTTCATCCATATAAAGCTTTACGGCAGGCCAATGTTCCAGACATATCGCTCAGGTACATTGCGATGCAGACATAGTGTGCTGTAAACTACCCACATCGCCCCTGACAGGTTCATTTGTCTCTGCGCCGAAGGGAGATTTCATTGAAAGCCCCACCTGGAAACTTGCGAGCAGACTAACAGCCTAGAAATACGTGGTCGATAATAATAAGCATCGCTGTGTGATTGGTCTTTTCTTCGGTAAGGAGGTTAGGACTGATGAGAAGTCACTTCTTCCCTCGGGTAGATTTTGAACACGAAAGGGAAATTGAAAATCATCAAAAACATAGTCGACAATGGAAAACATGGAGCATAAGGCATACTTTGTGACTGCACAAAAAATCATGCATTTAGCTCACAAGAGAGCAAAATGCATAATCTGATCTACGCTGGTAGTCTTCAAGGCTAGTGCAAAGAGAGGCCTAAATCTTGCATGTGAGGACAAAATATTCGTTTATATCATCACTTCACATGAGAAAATAAAACATTCCCCACAAATAATATGTGTTAAAGTTAATGTCAAGCTAGAATTTCTTAATAACTCCTTCGGCATTCATATAACTTGTGAATTATTTATTCACTGATTATTCATGCGCAAGCGCAGTATCAAGAAGAAAACAGAGACTTGTATAGTGTATCATTGCCGAACTCCTCTACAGCTTTAAGCTGTTTAGGCCTGCAGTAAAAGCTGTTGTGTGCGAAAACCTACAAATTAGATGATCGAATATATGTGCTGCAGAAATCGTGCGAGTCCAAATATACTCACCCACTGGTCCACTGAAAATGAAGGAGAGAACAGAGAGGCGGAAAACTCCAAATACAATTTCTATATAGACTTACCATGTACGCGTAGAAACTTTTATTAAACTGTCGGAACTAAAGCCAGGGCTAGACACCTTGGCGACACGTGTCAGCTGTGCTGAAGCACCTGTGTCGATTGCTTCAGCGGCACGTATCACGGGAGAATATTAGAGATTAGAAAAAGCATGGCAGCTGAAGAACCAGAAGTGGTGGAAGCCCTACGTGAACGATGATGTGTCTTTCAGATTAAGTGCGAAGGCTCAGCTACCGTGGTTGTTTCTGTTTACAGAGTTAAGGAAAGCGCAGTATGAGCTTGGTTAGACGAACGAGTCACATATTTTAAGTGATATGCAGAGACGTTTAAAGGTGCCCAGTGCTTTCTATTTGTAAGGTTCAGCAAGGTACTACAACCATAAATGTAACATGCAATCTTTTTTTTTCTTTTTCTGTACCCTTGTATATGGCTATATGCATCCTATACGCCCACATACATGATTGCATGAATGTCCAAGAGCCTACGAAATCTCTCAAACGTACATGCACCAACAGTCTCTTTCGCATGCGCAAAAAGACGGTGCCACTCAAACGTCATTGAAAACTGCACATCGACGATCTTGTGAAGGGGGCATTCTCTGAACACGAAGGCAGGAGGTGCTAGATGGTAAACTTATGAATTCCGGTCCGAGTACCAAAGACGTGTTTTGAATTCGCACTCCGTAGCGAATTGCAATGCTTCAATAAAAGTCGAAACCGCGTAGGGAGGTTTCCAGCACTGAATTCAAATGAAAGAAGCTAAAAGGATTGTGAGAAATTTAAACTGGCATAAAAAAACACCATTGGGATATCCTATTAACAATTGGCGCTGGCCCAAAGACGATACCCTTGAATTGAGAAAAAAGAAGCTGGATTCCACAATAGTCTTCAAAGGGAGCCGTACCCTTTTCATAAACAGCCAGGTACGGTAGATCTACTTGTGGGTAGCGAATCGAGCATATTCCTAATCCTGCTCCGGCAATATGTATAAATTTAACAAGAAGAGAAAGAGACATTATTATTCTGTGCATACAGATGCGCAATTCGATAAAAAATGTGTGCGTCTGACATTTTAGCTTGAAGGTGTTTCTGAGCAACATGCTTTTCAGCCTGAAGATCAGCAGAAGAGATAATCCCACCTAATCATATTTTGTAATATATTTTTTCATACTTCGTTTTCCCTCTTCAATTTAGAGATGGGTTGCAGGTTTGGTTATTCAAATATGCACTATTAGCTGCAACGTTAGCGTCCGAGATGATGAGCAAACGTCTTGAAGTAAATGGAACAAGGTTGGGTAATGATGAACGGACCATCGGAGCAAACACAGTACACGGCCATACCGCATACTCACCGAGTGGCATACGGTTTGAAAAGAATGTCGCCAAATAATATGGCGTTAACGTTGTTCTTTCGTATCCTGATAAACTTGTGTCCATGAGCGCGAAAGTACAAAAAAGCATTGCTAAGCAGATCGAAAGCAATGAAAGTGTTCATGGCAACTGCGGAATAAACCACTTCTTTCAATATACGGAATTCAAGGAGGCCATTGTATATGTAATTCCATTATCATGCAGTAAAACGTACGTTACCAAAGCAGAAGATGCATCAGCGGTCGCCTTTGGTACCACGAATGCTCGTTATCAGACACTCATTTCTTTGTTCGCCCGCCACCCATTGCCACGAATGCGGTTGCACACCATTCTTCAACGACACAATCATACTATCGCATCGTAAAATCAGGTAGCAAAGGAAGTGCACGGAAGGGAAGGGAAGGAAGCGAGGAAAAGATTTCCACATACGAAAGAAAAACGATAAGTGTGTCAGCTTTGCCTTCATTTCGCTGAGCGACGCAGAATTTAACTTTCCAGCACCTGCAGAAGATGATACCGCTATATTCCTTTTCTTTTTGTTCTTTGATTGCGGTATGTTTGGGTTTATTGTTTTTTTAATATGCTCTTTAAGTTGCACTTCACCTATATAGACCGTTTTCCGCAGCTAGTTAGTCAGTGAAAACTAGTTGACGCCACCGCACCGAAGCACCATGGCCTTCTTCTCAGCGGTCCGGTCGTCATGTAGCGTGTGGCTGACGTTGCCCAGCAGCCTACGGCGAGAAACTGTGGTGGTAGTGATTTTCGCGAAAGAAACAAGGCACCTTATTTCTGTCAGCCAGAAGGCGCCACGGTGCAGTGTCTAAAAGAGAAAAAAAATGGCCCCGTATCTGCATGTTTTACTGCAAATGTCGAAAGACAATGGTCTTGCATCTGGAGAGAGTGAACAAAACGTTTTTTTTTATGTTCTGCGCGAGAAAATCGGTAAACTTTATGCTGGAGGCACTGCTTTAGAGAGCCTCCATCCGTGCAGCGAAGGCGGATTATGACGTGCGCGTCGAGGCACGTTAGACGCGAGCGCTATCTTGCAGTTATTTTCGAAAACGAAGGAGGGTGTGCGCGCCCACGTTGTACGTGATAAGGTGTAGAACGCAAAGCGACGGGCAGGTGCCACCACCATGTCATCTTAGCCAAGCGTTGGAAACACTCCGTTTTTGAGCATCACGTTGCACTGTCAGCGCCATGTGACAAACGCAACGTTCCTTAGACTTACTTGTGTGTGCCTTCTCTAGTATAAAGACACACATAAAAAACATCCACGTGCTGTTATGGTGCCTGAGATATGCGCAATAATTGCTTTTAATTTACAATCGCAGAAGTATGAACGCTGAAACCTGGGCAATATTGGTGGGCACTGCGGATGGGGTTCCCCATTTGAGCTATTGTTTGGTGCGTTAAGGAGATCGTTACCGCAAATAAACAGGCAAATGTACAGACAGACAGACAGACCAAAATTTTGGCGTCGAAGGTACCGAAGAAGGGCTATCGCCTTTAAAAAAGAGAAACGAGGAGCGCGGACTGTGCGGTGCGCCCGCTTTGCTGGCCTTCACCCTAGGAGCAGCGGCGGCGAATCTGCCGGCCATCGGCGATGGTGAAGTAGTGAAAAGAAGAACGCCATCAGATCACGCGTTCAAATGTGGCAGCGCCCGTTCGCCGCTGCAAAAAAGCGTCTATATCAGCTGCTCCTTCCCAAATAAGTTTTAGTTCCAAGTCAGCAGCTGCCTGTGCTCTTTGACTTCGTCGTCTTCTTGTGGGCGCTGTTCAACCAAGATGAACGCATACCAACTCACTCAAGCTTCCGTACGTGTGCCGACGAAATGGGTGTCTAGACATCTGCCGTCATGCGCCCCCAAATACGAGCCAAACTTCAAAAAGCCGCAACCTTGACAGTGAGCTACCTTGACAAGCTGATTGATTGATTGATTGATTGATTGATTGATATATGGTGTTTAACGTCCCGAAACCAACAAATGATTATGAGAGACGCCACAGTGAAGGAGTCCGGATATTTTAACCAGTTTTGGTTTTTATTGCGATAGAAACTATATATACAGTCTCAGCTAGGTTTTGCCGCCCATGTCGGTTCCATTTATTGTATATGTATACGTATCTATATATACGAAAACTCAAGAAAGTAAGAAAGCCGCCCGCTCTCGGCTTCCAGCTCGTCGCGATTCGCTGGCACGCGCTTATCTCCCCCGCGTACTTTGCTGCGCTGATGGAAAGGGGCAAATGATTGTGCAAGCGCGCTCATCTTTCGGGAAGAGAGGAGGAAGGAAGAATAGTGTGCCTTCGACCTTCAAGAGAACGATTGCGTCAGTTGCCGTGCCCACAAAGGTCACTTCGCTCACAGCATAGGTCCCGTCTGCGAAATGAGCGTGCTTTTTATAGACAGCGAAGTATAACTGGGACACTTTTTAGTTTGCACTCATCTGTACCTAAGATCACGTTTCGTGCCTCGTTTTGGTAAACAGTACGTTAGGTGTCGAGCGGTAATCGTTGTTAGTATCGTTTTCGGCGTCATTTGTGCGTGAGCAACGTATTGCACGTTTTGATTTGCGTGCCGTTCTTATTATTATATTCCACGCTGTTGCTTTAACATTCATTGCTTCGCCCTTGCAGCAAAACTGTGACTTTTATAACATGCACCAAAATATGAGAACAAGGGCCTACAACCTCTTCGCCTTACCTCAACAATTAAGGCCCTCAAATCTCCATAGAAGAGTTTATTAGTGGCATTCTAACGAAAATAATGACTGCTTCTACTGAAAGGCGGACTATTTCTTATGCCTCAGCCCACAAATTTAGGGATATAATCACAGATGGAGACCTCCATTAGAGCTTGCATGTGTCTTACATAAAACAGCACCTGACAGCCATCTCTCAGGTGTTTAAGTTCTTGGGCGAACAAGGATGGGACATGTTGGTTGACGTAATGCTAGAAGTGAACAAATCGCTGCTTCTCGACTTATTTTTGTGATATAGTCTGCCCAAACTACCTAAAACTTTGAAGACAAACATTCGTTCTCAGCAGGCTGCAGAAGCTCAGACTCTACGAGTTTGCCTTGGCTTGCCAAAATGCGCGCCTACTCAAGCGAATATTTCCTTTCGGGCCCTCTCCAACACCATCATGTTTATCGTTGCCCCCCCCCCCCCCTCAAAAAAAAAAAAAAACGTCTGCGCTGCGACGAATGCTGCCTCCGGTCTCGTATCGCAATGCACGTGACAGCCGCTTTTTCGGCGAAGTTTATTTTCTTCGTTTTTTTTCGCCCCCGGCCTCATTTTTCTAATTGTGCCATCCAACCATCGCTTAATATCCATCGTAGTCACCGATAGCCTGTTCAAGCGACCTTCGTGCGTGAGAAGCCTTCACTAATTCGTTCAACTTACATTTTAGGGCAATCAAACCGCCGCGCTTTATGCGGCAATCACGTGGTATTTTTTTAATATCGCACTTTAAACAAACCTTCGAGAAAATTAACCAGCGTTGTTATCTTGCCGTAACATAAAAATTTTGTTATTTCTGGATAAGAACTACAAGTCTCGTATTCAAATTTTTTTCTCTGGAGTCAGTATTTTAAAAAAATAATTAAACAATCTTTGGTAATTACCGTGCTTGGCGGATCAAAAACAAAATAATCTGACGTGCTACATACAGGTAAGAACACTACTGCGCTCGCTGGGGACGAGTAGCACTCATTTTCAGTTTTTATTGCTCGGTGCTTTGGTGCAACACTCAGTATTGATTGCTTGGGAGAACCTATAAAACACACATTGGGCTGGAAGCCTTGAGATCTTATATCAGGCATTTTTCTCGGGCTTATTGCCATCACCCTTCAGCTCTGCCTTTGAGAAACCACACATGTCGTACTGTGCAGCGATTACAAACTATGATATCCACCTTCCGTAAGCCTTCAACCCAGCGTCTAAGCCTGCGATACCTATGAGGGGCTTTCTTCGATTTGAAGTAAAGCCGTCAGCACGGTTAACAGAAATGATCTGACGCGAGACCTTTCCTCGCTTCGACTGACTTCAGCGCCGCGAAGCGTTGGACGTGGTATGTTTGTTGCAACTAACGATAGATGATGCACGCGTCGATTTCGCTAGTGAATTTTTTTTTTTGGCTTCTGCCTGACCGGTGGGTCGGATACACTTTTATGATTGCTTTATTTTCGCCACGTTTCAGTCGAGGCGCCCATTAAAATTGTCATATGCTTATCTTGTCAATCAATCATTGTGGGATGCGGGAGCAAGATGCGGGAGATATCACACACAAACGTTCACCGTCAAGATAAGCATACTACAACAAATTTAATGGGCGTGCACGAGACCGAAGCTACGACAGAAACGTGGCGAAAACGCACCAGCCATGTATTCAAACCGCCTATCAAGTGAAAGAGAAATACTGATTTGCGAACAAAGTTTACGTGCGCTCCATCTTTCTTAAGTTGCAACAAACCTACCGCGTGCAACGCTTGGCGACAATGACGTCTGTCGAAGCGAGAAAAAGCCAGGCGGCAGACCATTCGCGTTAATGGTGCTGACGGCTCTATATCTCGACGTACCGGGAATCAGAAAAAAAAAAGATTGCCCGCAGCTTCCCTCGGGGGAACACTGAGGAGGATGCGGAGCATATAATTGGTTAACGGGGTGTTAAAGTGCGACTTACTTGGGTCGACGGCTAAATTGGTTAACGTGGTTGTGAAATGGGGTGTTAAATTGCGACTTACTTGGGTCGATGGCGAAATTGGTTAACGTGGTTGTAGGAGGGGGTGTTAAATGAGTGAACACGTACACACGTATGCGAAAGGGCGGCGCTGGTCGAAGGGACGTCGATCATTGTGTTTGTGGATTCGTTGGAATTCATTTCACCGCGACCTTGGACGTCGACGCGCCGTACAAACCAACCGACGAGCGGCAACTGAGCGAGCGAGCGCCGACCTTGAGTATATATACAGCGCGACGGCGCATGCACTGTCAGCTGTTGAATGTTCTCGAAGCGCGACGGCGCATGCGCGTCCACTGGAGAATCAGGAGAATTGTAGAATGTTCTCGAAGGGGAGAAGCGCGCGCGGCACAGATGGTGGGTGACGGTGCATGCGCGCGTCAGCTGTCGAATGTTCGAGAAGGGGGAGAAGCGCAACGGCGCATGCGCGCGCGTCAGCTGCCGATGTTCTCGAAGCGCGACGGCGCATGCGCGCGCGTCAGCTGCCGATGTTCTCGAAGCGTGACGGCGCATGCGCGCTACATTATACAGCTAGCGAATGTTCGTGAAGAGGAGAAGCGCACGCGGTGTGTAGAGAAGGAAGGGTGCACAGATGGTGGAGGAGTGAAGCGCGCGTGGTGTGTAGAGGAGGAAGGGATGCACAGATGGTGGAAGAAGGAGGAGGAAGCTTGTGGACGGCGCCGCACTACAAGCCTCGAGTATTAGATGCTCCGCATCTAAAAAATGGCAGCATATGCACGGGGTGAATAATGGAGAGTGGGGCGAAGCATCCGTCCGTCCATTCGTTCTTGCTTCCGTCCGTCCATGCGTGCGTCTGTGTGGCCGCCCGTGCGTCCATCCGCGCGTCCGTGCGTGCGTCTGTTCGTGCGTCCGTCCCTGCGTTCGTCCGTGCATCCACCCTTGCGCCAGTTCAAGCGTCCAATCGTCCGTGCAGCTATCCATGCGTCCATCCATGCATCTGTCTGTGTGTCCGTTCGTCCATCTAGTCAGCACTCCAAGTACCACCATCTCGCAACTTTTCATCATATATTCCGCATATAGAAGCACCGCCATCCAGCGGACATTTCAAGGACTAAACGAGAGGTGGCGCACGCACACGTTCTTACGGCTTGCGCTTCGTGTCTACTTCCCAACTTTTTTTTTAATGACATGCTTTGGCCGCCAATAACACACACACAAAGTAAAGAAACACTCAACGGCAAGCACAAGCGGCTTGTCGTTGAGTGAGGAGGCGAGCCGTTAGGGATGCGGCAAATAACAAGGCTCGATGTATGGAAAATGGGCCAGAGGCGTTGTTTATGAGTTCCCTTTTCTTGTGGCAACTCGTACATCAGGCCTACCGGGCGCTGTATTAATGAACGGGTTAGGAAGCATGAAATAAATTTATTGAAAGATGGCGTGGCGCACTTGCCTATGCATTGTAAAGCCTGTGGGTGTGTACCACGTTTTAACGAGCTTATGATTCTAGGTAAATGTACGCATATAACTGCTCGTTAGTTGATGGAAGCCTATTGCATTAAAAAGAAAGGTGCAAGTTGTATCAGCGAACCATCGGTGACGCTGTAATTATCGGAGAAGAAATTGTTTGATAGCTCGATAGCCTAAGGCTGTGTGAAGACTGCGCATGTCTGTATGTTGTTACTTAAGTCTCGATTTGCGCCCGGTCTACTTTAGTTGGAAGTTCCGCTTGTGCTTGTCGTTGAGTGTTTCTTTACTCTGCGTGTGTGTGTTATTTGCGGCCAAAGCATGTCATTAGGCAAGTACTAACTAGGGAAACAATCTGTATTGTTACAATATTGTTCCCACCATTAACCACCTCGAGTTAATGGCATATACTAGTTCACTGTATTCGTGGCACTGCGGCCCAACGCTCGCTAAACCTTTCAAAAAACCAAGGTTACGCCCAGCGAGTATAACCTAGCAACCCTTTCTTGTCAGGTAGTGCTCAATGTACATGCCAATGGCTGCTAATTGGGAATGATAGACAGGAGAATTGATTGATATGTGGGGTTTAACGTCCCAAGACCACCATATGATTATGAGAGACGCCGTAGTGGAGGGCTCCGGAAATTTCGACCACCTGGGGTCCTTTATGTGCACCCAAATCTGAGCACACGGGCCTACAACATTTCCGCCTCCATCGAAAATGCAGCCGCCGCAGCCGGGATTCGAACCCGCGACCTACGGGTCAGCAGCCGAGTACCTTAGCCACTAGACCATCACGGTGGGGCACACACTAAACGAAAATGACCTGAAATAACCTCAAAAACTGGGTAAACCATTTGTCCTCTGGCGCACTACCTTTCCTGGTTTTTTTTTTACCTCCTACTCTCGAGGTAAAAATTTACTCTCGTGCTAACCGAGTTTTTGAACGTAGGGAGAGTAGTAATTATTTACCCCAGTGAGGTTTTGAGCGAGTATAGAGAGAGTAAATTTTTACTGCCTTCACAAGGTTTTTGAGGGGATTTGAGAGAGTTATTTCCGGTGGTAAAAAATAAAAATTGATGGGTGCATTCGCCCAGAGTCGACAAGTTTATTAAACAGCAGAATTGATTGAATTTATTAAACGGCAGAATTGGTGACATAGATTCACATACAGACACCCACACACAACAAATGCAGAATAAAACACCACTCGAACAGACTGCACGCGTTGCTCAACTACACTTTGACAATCTGGTATATATAGGCACGACTTTTTGACCGGCCCTGTAGGACCAGTAGGAGTGCTCTTTTTTTGCATCGATAAACAAGAACAGTTGAAGGTGCAAGTGTAAACTTAAGGTGGGCTGCAGGGCACTAAATGTCACACCGGCCTTTTATTGTAAACCTACCCAATCTCACCTTTTTGAGTATCCAATAATTACTTGGCACACTGGGCTCATGGCCCCACGCGTGTTAGCACTGCTGATGCACAAGTCCATAAAATATACCTAAGTACGCACAAACCATGGTAGCTCAATGATTTTCATTGAGCGACGGTGCACAAACACAGTAGCAGCCCGTATTCATCACAATGGGCGTAGAAGAGTGGTCCACGCCTGCATACAAGCTGCTTACCGCGGTGTGCTAGGCCTTTTCGAGAAGCACGGCTATCCGATGAAACACAGCTGGCGATCACAGAACACATATCCTGTGCGAATTTCGTCGCCATTTCAGACACAAATGAACACGTGACCACTATCTTACGGGGACGGGGCGGTGTATGCATACTTCCAATGAAAGACCGCCGTCCGGGTTTTCTTCGTGCTCACCGGCAGCCGCTTGTTGGTTCCGCCTGCCTCGTATAGGCTTTGCGCTACATGTTTGAAAGCAGTTGGTGCATGAGGTGGACAATTCGGGCCGCACTTTACTCATGCAGACATTGCCTACTGTGGCACAAAATATATGCGATGCTTCTTTCACTTGCCCCGGTGACACACCCCCACTGGTCACTGGCGGCCGCGGCTCGGTGCCGACGACAGAGTGAAGCATTTTGGTTATTGCTTCTCCAGTAGGCAAGCACGGACGATCACACCAGATTGATTTTGTTACCACTGGCAGATATTCGCGATTCGGCTCGGAAGCGAGATATCCACGACGTGCAGGTTCGGAGGCGCTCGGAAGCGCACGGTCGTTTGACGATGTAGGAAACACGTGAGATCCATCAGCCCAACCAGACACACAGATACCGAGCTTCTTGCACCGTCTGTCTCCAAGGCCAACGCCGAGAAAAAGCCAACAATTTGCGAAAATATGCAGGACAAACTTGCTGAGCAGGTTTTCTTTCTTTTTTTTTATTTTTTTGAGATCCCCCCCGTCTTTTTTTTCTTTTTCGTTCACAGAATGCTGTTCTCGCTTGTTGTGCTTATGCTGCCCCCAGTTCCAGTGAAAGTGCGTTGACTCGAGGTCAGTCCCGAGGCACGGCGTTACCAAAAAAAAAAAATCTGTGGCCCTCGCGTACCTTCATGATTTACTAAGAGCGTCACAATGGGGGGGCATGGGGCAAAAGCCACCGAAGCAGCTGCACCTTGCAGTCACGTGGTAATAAACTCTGAAATGCAGGTTAAAAATCACGTGATAGAAAACTCCCTACGTGGTAAAACTGGATTTTGACATCCTTTTACTTTTGCCTGAGAGGTGGTGGTAAAACTATGTCATGTACCATCTTTTACTCCTACACGAGGTAGTAATTTTAAACGCAAGAGAGTTTTCAGAGGTCATGAGCCGCAAAAACCCCAAACTCGGATAGTTTTTGCTTACAGTGCAGACAGGAAAATTCGGCTTTTAGTTAACACGCATGCTGTGAATTTTTTAATGTTCAACAACGCACAGGAGAAATCTCCCACCAGCACCACCTTGCAGGTCAAAGCGTAAGACAGGTTATGCACTACGACTACGACGAGGGACGAACGGGTGCTGCTTTAAGGAGCTTCGCCCCTAAAAAATAGCTCTCAATTCCAGTGCTAAAGCAGCCGTTTATGGTTCTTTTGCACGAGAAGTCACCAATCACGTGCATGTTTATAGCGATGGATCATTTACACTCAGTGTACGTTCGAAGCAGTGGTTGTCCCAGCAAAAGCTATTCATCATCATCAGCCTGACTACGTCCACTGCAGGACAAAGGCATCTCCCATGTTCCGCCAGTTAACCCGGTCCTGTGCTTGCTGCTGCCAATTTATACCCGCAAACTTCTTAATCTCATCTGCCCACCTAACCTTCTGTCTCCCCTTAACCCGCTTCCCTTCTCTGGGAATCCAGTCAGTTACCCTTAATGACCAGCGATTATCCTGTCTACGCGCTACATGCCCTGCCCATGTCCATTTCTTCTCCTTGATTTCAGCTATGATATCCTTAACCCCCGTTTGTTCCCTAATCCATCTGCTCTCTTCTTTACGAGGTGTCTCCTGACGGGAAGAGTACCAGAGTCTTGGAAGAACGCTAACATCATCTTAATACATAAAAAAGGAGATGACAAGGACTTGAAGAATTACAGGCCGATCAGCTTGCTCTCTGTAGTATACAAGCTATTTACAAAGGTAATTGCTAACAGAGTAAAGAAAACATTAGAATTCAATCAAGCAAAGGAACAAGCAGGATTTCGAACAGGCTACTCAACAATTGACCACATTCATACTATCAATCAGGTAATAGAGAAATGCTCGGAGTATAACCAACCACTATACATAGCCTTCATAGATTACGAGAAGGCGTTTGATTCAGTAGAAATATCAGCCGTCATGCAAACACTGCGGAATCAGGGCGTAGATGAAGTATATATAAACATTCTGGAAGAAATCTACAGGGGATCAACTGCTAACATAGTGCTTCATAAAGAAAGAAACAGAATACCAATCAAGAAGGGTGTAAGGCAGGGGGACACAATTTCCGCAATGCTATTTACCGCGTGCTTACAGGAGGTTTTCAGAAGCCTAGAATGGGAACAGTTAGGGATAAGAGTCAATGGAGAATACCTTAGTAACCTGCGCTTCGCCGATGACATTGCATTGCTGAGTAACTCGGGGGACGAATTGCAACTCATGATTACGGAGTTCGACAAGGAGAGCAGAAAGGTGGGTCTTAAAATAATCTGCAGAAAACGAAAGTAATGTACAACAACCTCGGCAAGGAGCAGCGCTTCGAGATAGGTAATAGTGCACTTGAAGTTGTAAAAGACTATGTCTACTTAGGGTAGGTAATAACCGCAGAGCCGAACCACGAGATTGAAGTAACTAGAAGAATAAGAATGGGGTGGAGCACATTCGGCAAGCACTCTCAAGTTATGACAGGTAGATTGCCACTATCCCTCAAGGGGGAGGTATATAACAGCTGTATCTTGCTGGTACTTAGCTACGGAGCAGAAACCTGGAGACTTACAAAGAGGGTTCAGCTTAAATTGAGGACGACGCAGCGAGCAATGGAAAGAAAATTGGTAGGTGTAACCTTAAGAGACAAAAGCTATTACACTCAGTTTGATGCCAGACCACCTAACGACATAACGGCTGCAGAACTCGCTAACATTTTTTGAAGTTTAACACGCAAATACGACAAGCACGAAGAGAGACAATACACACGCAGAGAGCGCCCATGTGTGTTTGTATTGTCTCTCTTCGTCCGTGTAGTATTCGCACCACAAACTTCAAATATGTTAAAGCAAAAAGCCCAGTCTGCCATAATTGCATCGCCAACTTTCGCGGGGCACTTCGGTTTGTCAACCGTGAAAAGCCTGGATGGCGGTCAGCCTTCAATTATTCGAAGGCAGCTCTGCAAGATTTACTGTCAGCTTTCCGGCAGGACCACACCAACAGTTAGTCTTCGAGGTTAGGTTTGTTCGATAAGAACACTACGGGATGTTTCCGTGACTGCGAAGTCACTGCGGCGCGATAGGCAATGAACACGGCGCCAATGCTGCTCTATCAGTTGTTCAAAGCGACAGGCTCAAAACAATACCCTATCAGACTTATACGGCTATAGCTATAGGTTCCTTGAGTGGCCGCACCGAAAATGGCTTTCCCCACTCAAAATAAAGCAAAGAGAATGATCAACTAACACCACCACTGCATGCCCGAACACTTTACGTCTTCAGACGCCTACAACTACGACGAATCGATACCACTTTGCAGTTTATGGATAAGGGGGGTTTTCACGAAGCCATTCTCCTTTCGATTCGAAATGGCTGACAAAGCTTTTTGGGGCAACTATCAAAAAAACATTACAGCCTGTCTTCTGAAAATGTCCTCGCTATGCCTCAATAATACCTCTCACAGTCGCTTCAGTTCGCATTCATCAGAGACCGATGACGGCAGAAACCATTCTGAAATGTCGTCTTGTATGTCGTCGGAATGGAATGTCACCACGGGAAGCTGACGAAGGCAGTGCTCAACTACTTGAGTAAAACAGACGTGCGCCGGTAGTTATAGACGAATGGCGTTAACATGACTGCGAGTTGTGACCTTGTGTGTGCGTGCTGCCTCTCTTTCTTTCTTCATCTTTAAAGCTTTGCATGCCGGTCATTTTAGGCTGGTTAAAATCTCTGCCTTTCCTTGCTCTAGTGTACCTTTCTTGCCTGAACCCCACTACAGCAAAGGTTTAGCCAACTACACGTAAAAGTTAAACATAGCTACTGCCAAGTTCAAGCCAAGCTAAAGCAAAAGTTTGAGCAAGAGTTCTGCCTAGATACCGCAATAAGTAAGCACGAAAACTATCAACTTCACTGTGTATCGAACGTTGCGCGGCTAATGGACCTTATGCGATATTGCTTGGAAGTCTGGCGACAGTGAGCCGGGTGTCTCGACCCGCCATCTGGTTAGGTTAGGTCCTCCATGCTTATGAAATTGCATGTGTTGTTGCAGTGTCTTCGCATTTCCCCGCTCAAGTTTAGTCGATCGTGATCGGTCGTGCTGCAAAAAATGACATGACAAAACTTTCGAACTACTGGCCATGTAATATGGAAGAACGATTAGGATGTTCTGCTACACGTCATTGAATATTCGTTAGCCTACCTCGGCGCATCGGTGTCAACTCGCTAGATGACGAAGTCGCAGAACTTCGTAGCCAACGCGCTAACCTCACCGTCGTCAGCGGCTGCGAACACTTCTGATTCGAACTACTATCGGCGTCAAATCAAACGCGAACAGTGGCGTATACGCGCCCGTCAAGTTTGACAGCATTGCGCACACGCGCATCTGTTCATGTTGTTGACTGGATGGTGCGCAATATGCCATTGCGAATGTTTTCCGCTATTCGCGTTTCATTTGACACTCATAGCACGTGAGTATTATCAAGTGCTTTGACACGGCGCGACGTGAACATAGGCAGCCGCAAGCTGGAGTGTCTGTCGAGTAAGATGTCGCATCGCAGTTGTACTGTCTATGCACGTTAAGAACGTTATAAAGGATGCAAACGTAATCCTATGGTATTATGTGAAACATCATTGTTAATTCGTATGAATATTGAACTCTGACCCTTCCATTCATACATTTCTTGATCTCTATGAAGTGGACTGACGAACGAACGTAAACCACTCGATGGCACTCACCGTGCTCGGCACTGCGACAGTAAAGCGTAATCTCTTTAGTCGACGAGGGAGAACGTAATTTTACCGTTGGGTTACGAGTTAGTCTTCACGTATTGCAAGAGCAGTAGTGCAACGTTGTAAATGGCATAGGCAGTGCTGCGAACTTCACAATGACCCCGGAACGACTAAGACAAGGCTCTACACACCCTCTTCTGAAGTGTCATTGTTGTGGTAATTCTTTTCCTCACTTCGTCAGCGCTGAAGTGCAATCAGTAGGCATAACATTGCACACTCTTATATTTTGTCTGTATTTTTTCCTTCCTCATTGACGCCATCAAATTCACTCATTAGAGAGCTTCGTGGGAAGGCGCCGTGCATTTTACGTTATGACCAACTAAATAGAGGGGTTAGACGTCCCAGTAATAAATAGTATTGCACAAACTAAAAGTAACAACAAAAAAGTGAGGCTGTCGTACCAATTCCGTTTTTGTGTAAGAAAGTGCGTTTTATCTAACGCATTTTCGCTGCAAGCTGATGATGATATGACACAAATTTATTACATATGAAGAGGAATTACGCCTACACATTCATAAGCGCTTGGTGGTTGATCTGTCTGTGAACAGCTTTTGAATAAGCCAAATGCTTCTCCGATTTGGTAGAAACGTCCACAAACGATTGCCAACATTACATCAAATATGCGTAGCTTCGTTCCTTCACTATCAGTCACTTTACGTTGACTGCAAAATAGAACACAGAAGTGTTTCGGCAGCTTGACCACCTTCAATAAAATAAAAAATAACGCCCGTTCTGCTGCCTCATTCACGATAGAGCATGCAAAGAACATGTGCTCAGTGCCATAGAGTTTTCTAAAGTTAACTAGAGGGGACTCTGGCACTGCGATCGTTCAGCGACCACGGCAATGATGGGTAGTACACATATTTACCTGGTTTTTGTACTTGCGGGTGGCGAATCGCACTTGTGGCTTCGGTTATGGCTGTGCTTCGGTTTCATTTCGAAAGAACGAATGAACCCTTTTGAACTTCGTGACCCGATTTGAAAAGGTAAGCCTAAGAAGAAGAAGAAGAAGAAATATATTAGAAAGATAGGGAGGTTAACTAGATTGAGTCCAGTTTGCTACCCCACACGGGGAAAGGGGGCATTAGGGAGAAAAAGAGAGAGGAGGAGGAGATACACATTGCACATAACACACGCACTGCACTGCACACACAGTTCAGGTTTCACAAGCGGCCGCACAGTGACATTGCCCTCAAGAATTGTAGAAGGGCTCGTGTGGCTTTTTGGGCTGAAGTACGTGAATACCAGGCTCCCAAGATCTTCTCCAGAGTAAAGGGTCGGTCATCCAGCCTCTTTAAGGGGCACTGGAGAGTCCGGTGATCTTCAAATTCTGGACAATGGCCCAGTACATGGTCGAGAGTTTCTACACAATGGCAGTTATCAGAGCTGAGGAAGTCAGCCATACCAATGTGAGGTAAGCTTCACCAACAGATTTTTCTTTAGGTAAGCCTAAAAAATTAAGGTGGTGAAGCACAACCACTGAACATTTGCTAATTTTTCTTTTGTGAGAAAACAGCTCTAAGCCACACGAACACACACGGAGCCAGAAGCAGGACAGAAGTACGAATATTAGACAAATCTACGTACTACCCGTCATTCCCATTCTAATTGAAGCGCCGGGCGTTCCAGCTCCCGTAGACACTAGCGCCAGAGTTCCCTCTAGCGTATATTAAGAAACTCTATGCTCAGTGCGTCCGCGCGCGGTGTTGTTTTCACCGCCTGACACAAGTAAGATGGCGCTGGCAATTCCTACAGCACCAACAAGATGGCACTGCTCATTTCGCATAAGGTCTATTGCAAGCTTCCAGTTATATTTTAAGGTCGAGGCTCGTTAGACCCGCACCCCACGGTCACTGTCACCATCGAAGTTCCCGCCACACCATCTTCCGCACACCTCTTCCCTCCCTCTCTCTTCGTTTGTCTCTCCCCTCAAACCAGTAAACCAGGGCTGGTACGCACTGCGCCAGCTGCCCACACACTCGCTCATTCGTTCCTTTCACCGAGCGCGACAGACGCTCTCCCCACCAACTCCGCACTGAGCCGCCTTCATGAAAGCGAGCAGCGAGATTAGGCACATAGTCGTTTGCGTCCCATTTCTAGGGAGCTTCGCTCATCGATTGCATCCGTACACGTAATATAGTTCATTCACCTTGATAAATTCTTGTGTAATGCATGTTTGAGAACTGAGCGTTGTACCCCGGAAGTACCACGTACTGGAACCAGACTTCCGTCGCTCAGAGTGCAAAGGGACGTGTTAACGCAATGAGTTCAGGTCAGGCGAGCGAAGAAACTGGAGACGTCAACGCCAACCGACGAGCTTGTATATATATAGAAATCGCCCTAGACATTCCCGGCCGAGATTCTGCGAACTCTGACAGGCCCATTAGTTCCTCTGTGGAAGGAGCTTGGTGTGTTTCTGAAAGGGACAATATAAAAGGCACGAAGGAAATTGCAAACACCCAAGAGAAGTGCCCCACTGTGTCGAGTAAATCTGGCCAGTTGGCAGTCGAGAGCAATGCGTCTCGAAGTTAGGACCTCCTGAGAGCAGTCAATGTCGATCGATGTTATTATATGAACAAGGCACGTACGTCTTTGAAACCATGCATAATCAAATCGATAATTTTTCTTGATGGGAATAAGAAATCGAGCTGAGCGCGAACGAGTGTTTGAGAAACGATTAGATCAATTGGCTAGTTTGCCGCAGCGTTACTGAAAAAAAAAGTCGAGCAGAAATGAATATAATTATTCTTTGTGTTAGGTTGATCTTAACAAATATTGCAACCTGACATAGTGATTATTTTTCTAGTCACTCTATCACGGCAGTTTCAGTGAACTGACGTAATAGTGAGGCAGATAGTACCATACTAATGCATTGTCATCTGTGTTCAGATCAAATGTGCTAAATCTCGGTGTTTGTAAGTATCTTTTATTTGGCTTTTTGTAGTTTTACTGTTGCGTGCACATAGAGAAGTAGGCTACATTAAAATGGACTATCCTACCAATCAATGAAATGTTTCATGTGCCCCTTCATCATATGCAATGCATATAAAAGCAATATAATAAGTTTAACATAACAAACAAAATAAGACAACGGAAACTAGCAGTTGACATTACTTTACGTAGCTGTGCCGCATTAGTTTATTTTTATATTTCTGGGATACATGTATCTGAACAAGTGCAACGCTTCCGAAAATGCAGTAAGTCACACTGCGGTGTTCTAGTGGCCAAGGCACCCGGCTGCTGACCCGCGGGTCACGGTATCGAATCCCGGCTGCAGCGACTGTATTTTCGACGGAAGCTAAAATGCTATAAGCCCGTGTGCTCAGATTTGGGTGCACGTTAAAGACCTCCAGGTGGTCGAAATTTCCGGAGCTCTTCTCTACGGCGTCTCCCGTAATCATATGGTAGTTTTGGGACGTTAAACTTTAAGTTAAGATTGGGACGATGGATGTAATCCCGATGGTTCAGATGATCACGATGACACGTTGAAGGACTAGACTGCTTGCTCACTTCTTGACAAACTTCGGTTTATTTACACACTGACACTTATTTACAAACAATGGCTGGTGTGGCCCCTAAACCGACCGCACAGTAAGCACTGGCCTGTATGAATATTAACGTCAGCCTTACTTGCCGAGCCCTTCGTATACTCCACAGATGGACACCAAATTCTCGATGTAGTATCAACCTTGGATCAGAGTTAGCGCTAAGCGTGGCCTCTGTCCCCGCTTAACGATCTCGTTTTCCAGCACCAAGCCCCTTTCTCTCCATTTCTCTTCATTCTCCCGCCTCATCTGAGACAACCTCTTTGGACGAACCCGTACTCTATGCTCCACCAATGCAGAAAACAACTCCCCTTTCCTCAGAGACGGGCTAACGAAAAGAAACTATCGAAAAATGGCACTGACGTCCGTCTATTTGAGGCACAAATAGGCAAAACATTTATAATTTAAAAATATGAAAACGTCCTCCTTAAGAAAAGTTCCTCCTTCTCCACTCCAGGGTTTCGATTCAGGGATTAGTGCCTTTCCGCGGAACTCGCTGTACAAGTTGAACTTGACTCGGGCGCTGTATAGGCAGATTGAGGGTGACTTCATCTCAACTCGAAGCCCACGTAGTACTGTGAGAACGAAAAAGCAGTATCTGTGCTTTAGTTCGGGAAAGGGGAGGAAATAAAGTTAAAATATAATACATATAAGGGGCTGTCTCTTCAGCTAACGAAGTAGGCATAGATTTGGACAGTTTGTGATGAAATGCAGGAGTGTAGGCAAGAATATTTGTTTGCACCGACACTATGTTTACGTGTATATCAATGTATTATATTCACGGCCAAACATTTAGAAAGACGGTCAGTGACGGGAATAGAGGAGAGTATGTCGGGGCACGCCAGTTATGAAATGGCTTGTATCACAGGCATTGCAGGAAGTAATTCGTGGTTTCATCTTGCATACGTGTGTTCTGCTGCGCTATCTTCTTCCATAACGCCTTCTCTTTCTCCATAACGCTTTCCAGCTATCTGAGATATTGCTGTCTTTTGTAGCTAGTATACACGAAGACTAAACGTTTGCTACAGACAAATACCATGGCTGTGGTCACTTCTTGAGCGACTGCCATCTACAGCTGCCTAATACTGCGTGCGAACATTAATGTATTTCTTGGATATGCATTGCAAGAGTTATATTTTTCATGCCAGTTTGAAAGACTACAGGCAACTATTAGGTCGGCTTTGATTGTTCAAATAACGGTGGAGAAACCTTGTTATGTTACTTTTATGCCAAGTATGTGCTTATATTGAAATAAAATTACGTTTTAGTGGTCCGCATCGGGTGAGCGCACTTTACCCGCCTCAAGCGGATAGTGTCATGTCACTGTTGCCGCACACAATGTTGCTGGGTTTATTGCTTGGCCGCCGACACTAACAGCAGCAGAACGAAAGTAGCGAGAGCCACAGCAGCAACCACGGCCATTGAACAATTTCTTACCGTGGCCTTCGAGATGGTAGACGTGCTTGGTTCAGTTGGGCCCCGCTATATGGCACGACCTCTCCAGTTCGACCAGGCGAAACTTGAATTTTTTAACTTTTGAGCTACTCGCGCCTTTCCCCATAGTAACGTCCAGCAGTTCTTTTTTTTTAATTCATCAAACAGAAACAAACAAGCACCATTTTATTACGTTTTTTGATGCGTGCAATGTTGTTATTTAGTGCTGCTAGTTCAATTACTAGTGATTAATTGTAAGCGGTACCATTCACGTCATCGTGATCGTTTGGCAATGTATTACGCGTAGCGCATGTATTACTCGTGCACATACCTTAGTTTCTCAGCAAGTAGGGCATTGCTGTTGGTAATATTGTCGTTTTAGACGTTGTCATAGATTGAGCTCTCACTCTGACATCAATTATTTGAATTTAGTGTCCCTTTAACTGCTTCATCTGACCTGATGTAAGCGCTTGAGGCCTTTGGCTTGCTATAGGCTTTATGTCCACTACTGAGAGGGCTAAAACTCCGACAAGTGAGCATCAGGACGCAGTGGTCTGCAGCTTTCTTGTAGGTTTGTTTTTTGAGTGGATGGCTCTCAGAGAGTCCGTGTCGGCAAGAAGTGCTATATCATTGAGAAAGATGTCGGTTGCACTTTGGTCATTTGGTGTGATTATTCGCGCGTCCTTGTAGGGGTACACGTTTTGTGGCGAGCTAAATTGGATGTAGTACTTATGAGGAACAAGCGAGTGAGGTGATTGCCGTTATATAGTAGTGAATAAAGATACATCGCTAAGGCAGTTTTCTTGCTTTGTGCGTAAAGGTACTAACCACTCACTTGCCTATTTAGCATATCTATCTATCTATCTATCTATCTATCTATCTATCTATCTATCTATCTATCTATCTATCTATCTATCTATCTATCTATCTATCTATCTATCTATCTATCTATCTATCTATCTATCTATCTATCTGTCTATCTATCTATCTATCTATCTATCTATCTATCTATCTATCTATCTATCTATCTATCTATCTATCTATCTATCTATCTATCTATCTATCTATCTATGCCTGGGTTCTCTCGTTATAGTATCCTTAACTTGAGGTAGACAAATACCAAAATTAATACGGGACGGTTAACGGGTTCGGCGAATACGTCTGAGTGGTCATGGCATCAATGAAGTTTGAATCCCGTGGCATATGTCGTCAAACACTTTCCTCCAAACATGCGTGGCACATACCCGAATACCACGGGCTGCAAGATGTGGGTATGCGCCACAGGTGATTGACAGATTATATACCAAGGAACAGCCAAAACAGATATACGTATTTTCAATGAATTCGTAAGCGTTAAGAAAAAAAAATGTCATTGACAGGGCTGACCCGACGAATGCAAAGAATAAATATAGTAGGGTTCCACCAGAAATCGAGCCCAAGCATTTTGCATGGTAATCGAGTATTCAACCACGAATCCACGCCAGGTCTCTGAACTGATCTGGAAAAAGACCCTTCAGACGTAGTGGTGATGAAATATTCATTGTGAATGCAGTACCGGCTATCTAATTTCATAAGCATTACATATCTATCCCTATGATACAGGCGTCGCGTCGGGTTAAAGTAAAGTGTAGTAAGGTGTCATCCACTGAAGTTAGTGTATGTAGCACTATCCAGAGCTACAACGTTCGCTAGCACCAGGGCTACTTATCAGCTTACTGCTTCCGGTGCTGGTAATACCCATGTCCGTGATGGCATCGTTACGCATCTGTAAACAACTGTCTATGCGTACAACATTCTTACGCATCTTTAGCATAATTTTGTGACGTTTCGTTTAATAAAAAGTTTACGCCTCAGTGACGTTTTCTCCTCGCGCTTCGCCCCACCGTGATAGTCTAGTGGCTAAGGTACTCGCCTGCTGACCCGCAGGTCGCGGGATGGAATCCTGGCTGCGGCGGCTGCATTCCCGATGGAGGCGGAATTGTTGTAGACCCGTGTGCTCAGATTTGGGTGCACGTTAAAGAACCCTAGGTGGTCGAAATTTCCGGAGCCCTCCACTACGGCGTCTCTCATAATCATGTGGTGGTTTTAAGACGTTAAACCCCACATATCATCATCCTCATGCTTCGAATAACGTCTATTTTCATAATACGTGTGGTCTGCCGAATTTTCACATTCTTTTATGCACTTCCTGTATGTTTAGGGCAGCAAACCAGGTTGGTTGGTTGGTTGTTCCTCAGGGTCCTGGCGCAACCCACTACGGAGGACCAGGTGTTTCAATTCTGGTTCATCTTTCTCCTTTTCTTTCTCTCTGATCGACAAAACCAGCAAATGTGGTTTTGATTAATGTACCCTAACTTCTTCTAAACCCACCCACAAGCTTAAAACAGAGCAGTATTGTGAGTGACGATACATACAATTCGACACGGACAAAAACAGGAGTGAGTTCCCGTTAATGGCAATACCATGGAAAGACAGCGACGTCTATAAGCATTGGATTTGTGTATTAACGTGAGTGATTGTTCCCGAGATTGAGACGGATGTATGCACGCGGGTGTGAGCTGGTGAATGGCAGCGGACGCTAGTTTGAGTGGGTGGCCAGTAAGTCGTAATAAGAGGAGCTACGAACGCTGCATTGGGTAGATACCGCTGGTCTATTACCGTTACACAATAGATATCAAACAAATGAAAGACCAGTCGGGGACAGGGAAAAAAAAGAAGGTTGTGGGAGTAAATTAGAAGATTTGCATACGGGCGTTATAGTAAATATGTAGTAAAAAGACAATATGGGCGTTATAGTAAGTATGCAGGCAATACTTTTATGTTGCAGTGGGCATTAGGATATCGAAGACGACAGTAATAAAGCATGAGTGGGTGCGAGTACAAACACGAGTGGGCATGAGTTCGGTATGGGTGCGCATGAGTAGGACTGATGATATACAACCTTACAAAATATTGGCAAAGGTTTACTAGTAGGTAGTCATTGATTAGCCTCAACGATGGCATCACAATACACTTTCGCATTTAAATGAGCTAGTGCAGCCACCTATTTCATTAAAGGTAATGGGACTATGCGAGAAGTCATAACGGAGATTCGAGTCGCACGTTAGTTTTCCAGCACACGTAATTTCATGTGCCAAAAAATTATTCATCAATACGATATCACTAGAAATGTGCCTAAGTTGTTGCAGTCTATTCATAATCTTACTCAAGAATTGAAGAAGTGATGCTCATTAGTATCGGATTAGTCTTGGTTTTCAAGAGCACCCTTCCACACACCTTCATTGCGATTTATCAATTTTAATCGTTGTGTCGAGCTTTTGTGACAACTAAACCTCTTTTTATGTATAAAAGACATGATTGGGATGTGGCTAAGAAGCCGATGCAGACTAACAGTCATTGTGCAGTCGTCGTGGTGCTTGCGAATGTCCCGGAATCGAATGCGGGCCGCGGTGGCCACATTTCGAAGGAGGCTGGTCTCTAGAGGCTCACCTGCTTCTACGTAACTGCCCATAAAAGAACCCCAGGTGGTCGAAATTCTTGGAGCTCTTCACTACGGCCAGTCTCATAATTATATCGTGGTTCAGGGACGTAAAACGCTACGAATTATTCAAATCCAGTGTCGTTTAGCCGCTTGAGAATCGTAAGGCACGTTGCGACAGGTAAAAAGAAGTTGTCTTTCAGGACACGTCACACATGCTGCAGATAGGCAGTTCATATACGACTTGAAAAACGAGCCTCATATTTTGTACAAAAAAAGCTAATCCCTCCAGTCCTTTACCGCCCTAGCGCTGGCGCACTCAGAATAAATCATACTCCGGACAAAAGCGGGGTTTCAAGCGCGGCGGCTCGGAATACCATTTCAATTGGCTGAAACGAAGGCGCCATCTGTTTTCCACCTAGCGAACAACGTTCCGAATCGATTGAGAGTTTGTTCGCTGTATTTTTTAGTTATCGACGTTAACCGCGGCGTATATTTGTGCTAGCGCCAGCTTAATGTATCTAAAGCTTTTCATGTGTTTACATCATTAATACTAACCTATTCGATGCTGACGAAACAGACCCTGGAAACCTAAATTCTTTTGAGTTCAAATTTATCTACGTAGCACGTGGCTATGAATCACAATTGGATGAGTAGCAACTTCAGTAGGTGCTGCCATCCCTCAAGTATTTGCGAACTTCACATGGAGGAAATGCGCCGACCCGCCAAAATTTGAAATGGTAATCGCGTTGTGATCCTGTGAATGAAAGTTATATTAAATAATTTACAGCGATGTGTCGGTACCTACAACCAGCCGATTCGAATGCGAAGCTTAGTAAACGAATGAACCAATTCTTATATAAACGTAACAGTAGGTGACATAGCATAAGGTGAATTACTTTGTACTTTGGACAAGATGTCTACTTTCACTTGAATAAAAATTTTATCCTGTGCTAAAATTTATCGTCTTACAAGGCAGGCAATTTTATGTGTGTCATAGATTTTGATTACAGAGTTCTAAAAAATTTTAAATGTGAAAGTATGCCCTCTGTAGCACACTTCACCTTCAGTGAGCCGGTTTCCAAGTTAGTATTTTCCGATGGCTCAAATAATGGGCATGCAAAGGGCAAACGTATCATTTCTTTAGGTATTCTCCTCACTCTGGTTCATTACGCGAATACGTGCGACGGAGGACTGCGACGGCATGACGAGATGAATGCAGAGTTTTCAGGGGCTCAGCGAAATTTGCAAACATCTTTACAAAATGAAAAGTGTCACTTCTTAGCATTGTATTGGGACTAAAAAATAAGAAAAAAAGGTGGCTCCTAACTTAATTTACACTATATTTGTTTGCTTCAAGCCAAACTGAACAGGGAGTGTAGCTGCACCAAATGTTCGCCTTCAAGTTAGAAAAACTTTGAATCAAGTTGACTGCTTCTAAAAATATATCACGAAGCTTAGCCTCCTGGATAGCCCACTTGTTTAAACTCAGAAGAAATAATGCATAAAAAAACATTACCGCGAAAAGCGCACACAAACTGCCCGAATTAACAGCGGGCTTTCGAAGGCTGTTCATTATATAATGGACTGTTCGGGAACCCATCTGCGAGCGGGAATGCAATTAACGACTTTTTGAAACCGAGCTAGGGCGCACACAGGAAATGCAACTTCGTTCGGGAAAAATGCTTCACGCGCAAACCTGCCGCTTCTCGTTGAGGAGAGCCGGATAACAGTAAGCGCGATAAAGGTTTTCCGTGTCGAGTGGAAGGCGCACATTAGCGGTTCTAGCACTGCACGTGTAATCGAAGCGTTCCAACAAACGACCTGCCCATCCTCGTAAACATATCTTTTTTTGTTGCTTGAACGTATAAATTAGTGTTTTACGTGCTAAGGGAATGATACAATATTGAGGCGTGCCGTAGAGTGAAAGGCGGGAGGAGGAAGGTGGTGCATCGATTTAAGCAACGTGGTGTTTGTTAAAGTGCGTTAAATGTATGAGAGCGGGTGTTTTCGCATTTTGTCGAATGTTGAATCCACGCTCTGGAAATTAGAAGAGCGAATCCTTACTTGGTAAGTTTCCTAGGGAGCTTAGGACTTTGACAATTGCCTATAGCTAAACTGAAAAAACCACAGGATTAGCAAAATTGTCTTATATATTTTTTAACCGGACCTTTGAACTTCAAGTAGATCATTTGGTGAAAACACACAGTGATGCTGCCTCGCCGCAGTGGTCTAGTGGCTAAGGTACTCGGCTGCTGACCCGCAGATCACGGGTTCAAATCCCGGCTGCGGCGGCTGCATTTCCGATTTCGGCGGAAATGTTGTAGGCCCGTATGCTGAGATTTGGGTGCACGTTAAAGAACACCAGGTGGTTGAAATTTCCAAAACTCTCCACTACGGCGTCTCTCATATTCTAATGGTGGTTTTGGGACATTAAACTCCACATATCAATCAATTACAGTGATGCTGCCAACTAAGTGGAAGCTTGCTAAAGAATATACTGTCGATGCCCTTGCCTTTCTTTTTTGAGGTGGAGGGTTTGGGAGGTGTGGCAGTAAGGAAATTGTTTGTCATCTCACTCACATTTTGTTCTAAAGCCTCCGTTTATTCATACTTCTGGAGTGATACTCAACCGCGTAACAATGATTCTTCGGATTCCATGAAAACTGTTTTTCAAGACAAAGCATGACACCTAGAGCTGATAAACATTTTGAGAAAATGCAGTGTCGTCTCGTCACGTAAACTACATGTTTGAGAAATAAAACAGAATATTTTTAGAAAAATATTGCATTATATTGGTTCAAAGTGGCGTGATGGCCGTCTTCGCTATTATTGCACAATAACACTATTTTTATTATTATCTTAACTGACGAATAAAAATCTAATTAAACCCCAAAATGGCATTGCGCGCTTGCACATCGAAAGAGGTCCAGCATTTCATTTATAAATTGATTTATTTTTATATTTACCTGTTTATTTATTTATTTATTTATTTATTTATTTGCAGTTCACCCACACCACCATAAGACATTGCGCAGGAAAGGTACATGTGGGTAATATCACAACATAGTTCGCAATTATTATACAAGATACAACAAGTAGAAGAATACACAAGATAGTTTTAAGAAAAAAAAACTAGAATAATGGTGAGTTACACAAATTATAGACGTCACAGTCATACACAGTCAACTCCTGAACGCTTCAAGATAACGAATCATTCTTATTGGCAGTGAAATTGTGCGCATTGTTACAGGGAAGAAAACAAATATCTCATTATGAGTTTTATTAGCGGTATTGCCCGGGAGACAGTTCGATTCCTGTAGTTTCTTAACGAGAAAGAAACTACCAAAAGAATGTGTTTTGTAGGTATATTCTGATATTTTTCGCAAATTATGTCGTCAATTTGGTACGTACGTTGGCACGAAAAGATCATCAAGGAGATTAAAGGCATTTCTATTGCAACAAATTCAATGAAGAAATTCAGGCAGCAGTTTCTGCTTCCTTAACATAATGGCTCTCATTTCAAGGTTGGTTTTATTACTGTTATGCTTGAAAATGAATTACAGTTGCTGCGAACAGACATGGCTGCTTCATTTCGAACATTTTCTAGTCAGTCTGTCAAGTATTGATGCTGGGAATCCTATATTACACAAGAATATTCTAAAGTAAGGCATATATATGAGATAGAGGGTTTGTTTCCCGGTCAGTGAAGTGTCGTAAAATTCTACCCGTTTTAACCAAGGTAATATATACGTGTTTAATGCATTTAGAGTTAGCGGAAACATAGATGCCCAAATGTTCAGAATAAAATTCATTACTAATTATTGAAATATTGAATTTTAACATTGTATGTAGTTCGAAAACCCGGCTGGCGAATGATACGCAGCAATATTTTCAGGCGTTAAGACTCGTTTTATTCTTCTGATATCATGTTGATATTTTGCATGAATTATTTTGCGAAGTTTCAGCATCCGCTAGCGTGACAATCTCTCTGAGCACTACACAATCATCTGCAAAAAACCTAACTTGAGAGACCAAATAATAATGAGATCTAACAGACAATCATGTCACGGTAAGCATAGATGAAGTTATCAGGAGTAATTGTAATGTATACGTAATTACACGTATATAACCCATAAAGTTGACGGGTTGATAACTACCGTGATAGCGCAGTTGTTTTTTTTATTTATTACATACTGCAGAACCTTAGGTCCAAGCGGGTGGGCAGTTAGAAGAGGACATAGTTGAAACAATAAGTGGCATAAAGATTGTTTGAGGGGAGTGTTTCATACACCCACAGTGAACACAAGGAGCGACATAGCAAATTATTTCATAATAACACATGTACCAGACAAAAGAGAGGAAAAAAAACACCACAAATTCATACTTCATACGTTGTGCTAATAAAGTAAAAATAAACACATAATAAATGCAAAACAATGAACGCAATAATTTCACTGTTTAAGCCAAGAAAGTAATGAATACATATTTATACAATGAGTACAGCACATACAAGATGAAAAAGAAAACAAAAAAAGAATAACGCTCTAATAAAAGATCGGAAACCAGGATTTTCAGGACAATGCTATTTAGAGCGAAGGAGAAATAGATTCTACGAAGACGCCTGAGTTGCTCCGTTCCAATCTGAGACCATGCGTGGAAAATATGAGTACTTATAGGCGTCTGTCCTGCAGAAATAGGGTGTTTGGCGTGATGATGCCTTGTGGATCTGGTTGATAACGATCTCAGGTACGGCGATGGGTCAATCGCAAGTTTGTGGTTCAAAAGAAGAGAAAAAAGCTCAATTCTTATCTTTTTTATGTGCTAAGAAGAGAAATGCCATTGGCCTTCATTATTTCAGAAGGAGAGTCGACTCGTGAGAACTTGTTAAAAATCAACCGGACGGCTTTCCTTTGTATTCTTTCCAGGCACTTGATGTTAGTTTGAGTGTATGGGTCCCACACTGCACTCGCGTATTCTAATTTATGTCCTATTGAAGAATAATAGACCAGTAATTTAACATTGCTTGGGGCATTACGAAGCTTATGTTTTAGAAAGCAAAGCTTTCTGAATGCAGAGGAGGAAATAATATTTATATGTTTATTCCACGACAAGGTAGTTGGTATTGTAACACCCAAGATTTATAGCCATTGACTTACCTAAGTGGCGAAGAAGCAAACTGGTAAGTACAGCTGGTAGAGCTTCGGACGCGTTAATCGAAGGTGCATGTTCGTTCCTTACCCACGGCAACTTATTTTTTCATCCACTTTATTTTTCTTCACATTCGCAATACGATTTCTTCTAGTAACATCCCCTATACATTCCTTGGTATGATTTTCTGTTATATAATTTAATACTGTGTCTAAAAAAGAAAACAAGCTTTTACCTGTATAACAAGCTCTTTTCTTCTAATGGGGGAGGTAACACCATGAACTATGCTATTATTATAAGTCAGTAGCAGCAATTATCCTAATACACTCGCTTGCAGTACACTGGGCGTACTGGTTATTACGGATGATTTTGAGCCAATAAGTACTACTCTTTGCTGGCGACCATTTAAGTAGCTCCTTATCCAAGTGATTACTTTAGAGTTTAAGTTTCGAGAGAGCGTTGCAAATTCTGACAGAATATGTGGGACGGTACCAAAAGCTATAAGGAAATTGAGGAAGACGGCATCTATTTGAGTGTTGCTGTCTAAGGATTGTGCAATAAAACAATAAAATTCGACTAGCTGAAATATACATGAACGCCCTTTTCTTTGAAATATTCAGTCGACCAACGTACAAGCTTATCACGCATCGTCAGTATTACATGCTGCGTCATTGTCTAAATGTATGTTTCAGAAATGACAACTTACATAAAATAAATTTTAAACAATATCTTTTATCTGCTTCCCACCTTTGTACGTTGTTGGTCCTGCAAGGGATCGATAGGTGCGGCATGATTGATATTCGAGGGTATCTATGTACGGCAATTAACGATAGCCAACATCTGAGTGGTGGTGTTGCACATCACGCTATAACCGATGTTTCTCATTTATGCCTTCTCGAATTAAATTTTTAGATTCTTGTGTACTTAACGTGACCTGCGTGAGTTATTTTTTTACGTTTGAAATTTGTTTACCCCTGGTTCACTTTTATTTTTTCTCATCGCATTATACGTATATTCATACCCAGCCATTTTCTTTTCCTCCTCGTATTTCCCTGTTTTTCTATTTTAATCTTTCATTTCTATTCCTTCTTCACCCTTCCCGCACCCCAAACAGGTATGAAAAAAAAAGAGAAACCTCATGCTTGTCCAGTCTGAGCAAACAGCGGAGGTGGCAAACAACATCCATGACTCGGACAACGCAGATTAGGCTTCATGAAAGGCTACAGCGCACATACGGACGGGAACTAGGGAGTATACACTAGACAATCAGCACTTGTCTTGTGTATTCTTCCGTCGTCCCCTTCTGTATGTGTGCTCTAGCCTTTTATGATGCATTACCAACTAGGCCGTCAGTCAGTGTCACTGTCTGTCTCCTTCTTTTCCCATCCCTCGTTATTGGCGCTGTTTTTTTATGTGAAACATGTCGTACCAACTCGCCCAAGCAACCACGTTAGCTAGGCCACCAAGCCATCCTCATGAACTTCGCATTAAGTTCTTTCATCCGTCTCCATCGTCTTTTTTTCCTTCACGTTTCTTTCTTATTCCTTCTCTTTCTCTATCGTCCTCTTTCATTTTCCCTCCTCGTAACTTTCACATTGTTACCTCTCCCTCTCGCTTCTCTTTTCCACATCTTGCTATGCTATACTGTTCATGATTGTACTATGAATCAGCCTCTCACCACCTTTTTCCTCCTTCTAAACCTAGCATCGGTTCTCCTCAACCTCAGTTCTGTTTTCCACCCCTTGCCAATTATACTACGAACCTATGCTATTCTTTACCTTCTCTCTTCTTAAGTTCGTTCCCCCTCCCACTCATACCACATCTCTCCATCGCTTCCCATTTTCACCCTCTTGCTATATTATGATATGCACAGCTATGCTACGCTATGGAATGCTTGGCACAAACCCGCGTTCTGTGCCGCTGGTCATCCGAACCAATGAAACGAAAAGCTTAAACAACTCCGCTGTTAAAATGCACTGGCAATATGTTCTTGCTCACCTTCTACTGTGGCTCACAACCACTGCGCAAAATTGGTTGCATGCTTGTCCCATTCCAAGTGGCTAATACTCACTACGGGGGATCGGCAATTTTAACCGACGTTTAAATAAGGAAAAATTAAAAATTTAGATAAGGAAAATCGATTTCTCGATCGTCTAAAGATTATATAGGTATAAAATTCTAGTAGGCAATACGATCAAATTGGCCACAAATTCAGTGATCCCCGTCAGTGTGCGACATTGTTGTTGTCCTCTGACATGGCTGTTACCCAGTGCAGGAGAATGACTGAGTAGTGGTTGGATTGTAAAGTTCCCAAGGGTTACATAGGGACCGGATAGTCTGGTAGTTCTCTATTTTCTACTTTTTTGTCTTTAATTGGCGTCTTTCCGCACGGAATAGTTATATCATAATTACTACGCTCTAACATGAACCACTACGCCCTAGACATACGATGCACGAAGCTACATGTTCTTTTATTGTTTCATTTGCGTCGACCTGCCATAGGCAGTTATATAGTAAACGTCACTTCGTAATCAGCCGTTATCTTACAAAAATCGGAAGCCACATTATAATCAACGTAATTATTGGAATTTTACATAGCAACACTATGATATATTTATGAGGAACGCCACTGGGGAGACATCCGAAAATTTTGACCACCAAGGGTGCTATGACCTGCGCAAAAACTTCAACACTTGGGTCTTCTGTAGTTCACATCCAACGAAATGCGACTGCTAGGGCTGGGATTAGATGAGGCGACATTATGGCACCTGAAGAAAAGAGCCACAACCTCCGAAAGAGGAGTCGCACTATCTGCAGACATCGGGGAAGTCACTGGTGGCTCAAACCTTTCAATATTCTAAAAGAATTATTTGCCTTCCCATTTTCCATGTACAGGGTAGCCAACTTTATAACAGCTGAGTCTTCCTTTTATCGACTTCCTCCTCCTTCTCTTTTCTTGTTGGGAAACGCGCAAAACAACATTTAAAATGAGTTAAAGCTGGGTACAAAACCCCTGAAAAGAAATAGCAAAATTGTACAAGCGAAAGTACGTAGCATCTCTTTTAGAACAATTGAGATTTGCGACGTCCCAAAAAAACGTTCAGAATACCCATTCGCCATGTTACCAAACAAGTGGCAGTCAAATTTTCGGGAACCTACCATGGCTCAAACTGATCGCAAGAGGGCGAATTGCCTCTTTTTCTCGCGCACACACGCCTATCTCCCATTATTGCGACACGATGGAAGCGAGGCGTAAGAAAAAAAAATGCACGCTACTGTGTAACCAAGCCGTGTACCGAGGCTGCGCACAGCCACAGCGTCATCTCCCGGGGATGGAAAACGTCCCTCCCGCAGATTCGCTAGATTTGGCACGAACAACAGCTGCGACGATGGAAATGGGACGCAAGCTTACGGAACACGGTGCAACAACTGACGCAAAGGAAGGATCACGAATGCTCGCTTCTCGCAACGGTTATTTTTTTTCCTTCGTACTCTCAACTCCGAAAAGAAGTACTGTTTGGAAGAGCAACCACGCGGAAGAAAAGGAACGAAGAGTTGGTAGCAAGAGGCAAGAAAAAAATAAAAAAAGAAGGACAGTGTCGGGCGAGACAGACGAAAGAAAAAGTGGTGCAAGAAACCGGAGAAACAGCTAACGCCACACACGCCGACGCGAGGGCGGCAGTGAGTTCCGCAACACGAATTCATTCACCAAATGCATCGCCACCGCCAGTCGCTCCATCCGCCGCGGTGCGTGCCCCTCCTTTCCGCGTCGTAACGCATCCCAGCGGCTTCTACTCGGCGGAATTCCAACTGTGTCTTCTCCGCCCGGTATGTGCGTGGTATGCGGGTCACGTCCGCGACGTGTTCGACGGAACGAAACTGCTCCCAAGATTGCGTGCGCGTGCTCGCGCTGCTCGTAGGCAGAGGAGCTCCCTTCGCACTCCTCCCGTAACGCCCCCCCTGTTCTTCCACGGGCGAAGCTTCGGGGACTTATTCGCACATATCCGTGCGTCCGCGCTCTCGCACCTCCGAGCTGCTCGGCGAGAAGAAAGCGCGCCAACGCCCGCATTCGGGACTATATAAGGAAAACTTACTGCGTTTTGGCTCCCCTTTTTTTCAATACATATTTATGGCTTTTATACGTTCGTACCCATTCGTTAGCGCCTTTCTTCGGCTACGGAAAGCGGACAGAAGTGCAATGGTGCTTGGAGGTGCAAAGGCAGAAACGAAAAAGAATACGCGCCAGTTTTATTATTATTTAAATAGGACAATATTCGAATACGATTCGCAAGGAGGAAACCGGACGGGACAATAGCCTGCAAATTTTCCGAGGCTAAATCTACCAGCAACCTGCAACGTGCTAAATCCTTGCAAGTTCACAAGTTAAATATTTAGGGCACTATCAGCCCCGTAAGCATCGAACACATCGTTGGCACCACATCACGAATTGTTGTGTCTAACAAATAGAGGTTGTTAAATGTGACTACACCACATTCCTAAATGAAGTTTAAAACCATTTAGCTTCATTTTACGCGTAAAAATTTTGTAAGCGTCAACACTTCTATAGCTTGTATGTGTTTTCAGACTAAATAAATTTATCAGTATTCCTATGGAATCATCAGCTGTAGCGACGTTTGAAAAGTTTGTGAGTGCGCACGTGTGCGTGTGTGTGTGTGTGTGTGTGTGTGTGTGTGTGTGTGTGTGTGTGTGTGTGTGTGTGTGTGTGTGTGCACGCAGCAAAGTAGCTTTTCCGCAATGCGAGACTTTTTGAGGCAGTGCACCCTTTACAGGCAAACAGGTCTTCGAAGATGAAGCGACGCTTTGGAAGCCTGTTTAACAAAATATTTTACTAATTAGCGCCATTGATTGATGCACTAGCACTGCCCGGTCTATGTACGAGTGGCTTGTGAGCACTGTAGCGCACTGCCAATGGCTTGTGCGTGCTCTAGGTAAGAGTGGCGCTGTGGTGGCGCAACACATGCAGTTTATTTTATATTTATGGGTGCCACAAAGTAAAGCTTTTAGACGCTTGTTTTCACAATGGTTTTACGCGGTGACGAGAAAATACCAACGCCATAAAGCACCGAACAAGCTCATGCAATCGTCCTTATGCATGGAAGCCTACTGTGGTCTCGTTCATTTATTTTTGCTATAGAATGCGGCCTAGGATAGCGGCAACTAAATGCATTTATAGCACGGTTTATACGCTTCTCTCCTCAATATGTGCCGGAACAAAAAGAAAAAAGACAGATACAATCAAATAATAAAGCCTTTTCTAGCTATGACGCGCTCATAGGCCCAAGAATGAATATACCTACTTTATCATGCCCAGCCAGATGTGCCCCATTAATATACCTCGGGTCTCTCAAGCACACAGACGCCGAACACAGAAGCCCGCCAAGCAACGTGGGGCATTCACACGAAACATAACAAGCGCAGTCTTCATTTGTACTCCTTCTCTGTAAGTAATGCCTTAGGCACTCTTAAACCGAGCTTAGACCGTCCAGTTTAACGCGCAACAAGGGTGTACAACACTTAAAATGTTGTAATAAACAAGAAAAAATACATCAAAATCTAAGACTTACTGTTGCGGCGTAAAGGAACTAAGAGCCCGCTAATGACCACCTCTCACTACAGACCCCGGAACAAGGCTCTTTAGAAGGAAGCTATTTAACGTGAACGCAATACCGCGAACGGCTCCTAAATTACAGCTTTGCGAGCGTGCACCAAACGAGCAACACGCTGCGTATGGCACCATACGACGGGGTTCTTCTGTTTTCCTTTCACTTGATTCTTTTGTTGAAGGCGCTTTTCTCGGCCATCAGCAAACGCGAGAACAAAAAGCGGCAATGAGTGAAAACCATGTTGCTCACTTGAGCCAGTCCGTCTTGCTCTCGGAAAGATCGAAGTTCCGGTGAAATCCCGTCGTAATCACAAACCGATGCGAAAAGAAAAAAAAAACGTCACCGAGACATCGAGCGCGCTAGCGCGGAATGAGAACACAGATCTCTGCTGAAGGACAATGGAGATAGCGAATGGCAGGCGTTGAACTAAAGAAGCAGACGAGAACGAAGAGAGAATGCTGTCTCCAAATCCCGCCTGTTCGCGTAGTCCTGACAAAGACGTCCCCCGTGGCACAATTTATTCAGCGCCGACGGGCATCACACGCGACGCTGGCTTTTGCTTCACAGCCTTTCTCTTAATCCCTACTCTCAACGGTATTATCAGCCGTGACACGGGATTATTATTTTTTTTGCAACGCAGATAGAGGAATGTAGAAAAAGAAAAAGAGTCAGTGTTCCCACCACCTCATTCGCTCGGCGTTTCTTGGTACGCAAAGGAACCAGTATTCCCAAATTAAGGAGCAACGTTCACGCTCTAGGCTTGCCACTGCCCTCCTTGTTACCACTACATCACAGCAGCTTTGGAGGACTGTAGCACACCACGGCTCGTTATAGCGATTAGCGTCATCATCTAACGACTGAATCAGCAAGCTCTTTGTATTGTTAAGGCGTTTATAAGCCGGCAACGAGCGAGAATATATAATGGCGACAGTCACAGCCAAGCACGGGCTCTCAGCGCGAGCGGCGTCCTTCTTGGGTAGCCCCACTAGAAGGGGGGCTACCCAAGAAGGACGGAGGGTGCAAACTTGCAGCCCCTCCGTACTGCAAGTTTGCACCGGATTCATCCTACAGCAGGGTGCACAGCTCGCGTTGTCATCCAGGACGTTCTGTATGTCGCCCAGTTCATCGTTATTCAGGCATGCTCTCATGACGTCATCTTGGGATGGGACTTTCTCTCCCGCCATGACGCCGTCATTCATTGTGCCGCCGCCGAAATTGAGCTCTCACCCTTCTCGCATTTGACGCCAGAAAACAGTCCCCCGACACTGAGCAAGATTCTAACGAAAGACGATACAACAGTGCCTCCAAACTCGACGACGGCTGTGTCTGTCTACTGCGCTGGTCTCTCCGACACCATTGGACTTGTTTCGCCATCTGACCGCGCTTGCAGCAGGAAAGGGTTGCTAGTACCTTTCGCGACCGTGCAGGTCAACCAGGGCAACACTGCTATTTTTGTAACCAACCCGTTCCCGTACGCTGTTACCTTGCTTCGAGGGGAATGTCTCGGCAGAGTGGAACCAGTCAACGACGCACAAGTCCTGGACGTACCCGATGACACGCGCGCTCCAAGGTCGTGTACCATCAATGCTGTTTCCACTTCTGATTCGTCGTCTGCTGATGTATTTGGCCCCTCCATCGCTGACAACCTTACGGCCGTACAGCGTTCCCAACTTCTGGACCTGTTACAAGAATATCGTTCTTCTTTCGATGTCGGGCGAAGTTCTCTCGGTCGCACGTCCGTTGTTACGCATCGCATCGACACTGGTGCCCATCCACCTTTACGGCAACGTCCATATCGCGTGTCGCCTGCTGAACGTCGAGTAATTAATGATCAGGTTGACGATATGCTCCGACGCGACGTTATTCGGCCCTCCGACAGTCCATGGGCGTCTCCTGTTGTTCTTGTTGCGAAGAAAGACGGTTCTGTGCGGTTCTGTGTGGACTACAGACGGCTCAATAAGATCACTCGCAAGGATGTTTATCCACTTCCACGCATCGATGACGCGATTGACAGCCTTCATGGAGCCGATTTTTTTTCTTCTCTCGATCTGCGCTCGGGGTACTGGCAAGTACCCATGGCTGACGACGCTCGACCAAAGACCGCCTTCGTCACGCCAGACGGCTTGTACGAGTTTAACGTCATGCCGTTTGGTCTATGTAATGCACCTGCGACCTTTGAGCGCATGATGGACACTGTGCTGCGCAACTTGAAATGGTACACGTGCTTGTGTTACCTCGACGATGTCATTGTTTTTGCTCCGGATTTCTCCACGCATCTCCAACGTCTGAAAGAAGTTTTCGCACGTGTGAGCAATGCCGGCTTACAACTAAATCTGAAAAAGTGCCGCTTTGCAGCACGGCAACTCACCATACTGGGGTACGTCGTGTCCAAAGACGGCATTCTTCCTGATCCTGCCAAGCTTCAGGCCGTGGCCGAATTCCCCAAACCTGCATCTGTCAAAGAATTGCGTAGTTTCGTGGGCCTGTGCTCATACTTCCGACGCTTCATACGAAATTTCGCCACGATCATATCACCGCTGACGAAGCTCCTTGGAAGCAACGGGCCCTTCAATTCGTGGTCATCCGAGTGCGACGACGCGTTCGCGAAGCTCCGCCATTTGTTGACGTCGCCTCCCATTCTACGCCACTACGACCCTACAGCCCCAACGGAGGTGCACACGGACGCCAGCGGAGTAGGCCTCGGCGCTGTCCTGGCGCAGCGAAAACCCGGATTCCCTGAATATGTCGTAGCATATGCAAGCCGTACGCTCACGAGAGCCGAGAAAAACTACACCGTCACGGAGAAAGAGTGCCTGGCGATCGTCTGGGCTCTTACAAAGTTTCGACCTTATTTGTATGGTCGCCCATTCGATGTCGTCACCGACCATCATGCACTATGCTGGCTTTCATCATTGAAGGATCCCTCAGGCCGTCTCGCCCGTTGGGCTCTTCGCTTACAAGACTACGATATCCGCGTGCTGTAC